>PVJO010008945.1:0-72214 GCA_004026905.1 Hystrix cristata | reverse complement strand
TTTGTATTGTTTCCCGTGCAGTCTGGGTTTTGTTCATGGTACTGGCAAAAAGACAGACCTGAGGATCAATGGAATAGATTGGAGGATACAGAAACAACCCCAGGCACACTCAAATACCTCATCTTTGACAAAGAAGCCAAACACCCTCACTGGAAGAAGGACAGCCTATTTAACAAATGGTGCTGGAAAAATTGGCTAATCACATGTCGAAAATTAAAAGTAGATATATGTCTCTCACCATGTACTAAACTCAAGTCAAAGTGGATCAAAGATCTAAACATTAAAACAGAAACATTAAATTTACTGGAGAATAGAATAGGAAGAACCCTCGAAGACATAGGGGTAGGAAAAAAATTTATGAACGATCAGCTCTTTCTACTTTCAGTACTTCTAGGTTACAATTTACTCTCCAATCAAATGACATATTCTAAAGAGATAAGGCTAATCATGTCACTAGCTCTTTCAAAAACATTTAGTGAGAACTACTGTGTTCTTGAATACCATCAGCTAACTAAACAATTCTGAACATATATGAACTAATGAATCAAATTTTCCCAATATTCAAATCTTGTTCTTTTCTTAAAATATCTGTATACTAACATGTTGCCATTTAATAAACGGATGCCCAAAATATAACCAGATAATCATATTGACGTCTTAACTGAGTCAAAGAAAAATTGATCCTATATACCAAAATGAAGTATAGTACAAGACTGATATGAACATTTTCTAAGAAAGAGACTACATCTGTAGTTGGAGATGTTCATCTTGATTTTATCGAACCAGAATGAGTAAACAAAAGAATCAGAAAGAGGAAGAAGAAGAGGATTTGGTGACAATTTTCAGGAAAAAAAATTAATATTATCAATAAAGTCTCCTGTGTCTAAGGGAATGCTTGCTTATTGTCTTATATAAGTCTGAGAGAGACTCCACACAAGCTCTTTGGAGAGCTTGATGTAAGCTCCCTGGAATCTTGGGGGCATTTAATAAGAGCTTTCTGAATGTGAGCAGCTGTGGCTACTGAAAGGCATTTAAAGTCAAGAAAAAGAATGCATTCTTCCTCCAGGCAACTTGGAATTGCTTAAAATTCTGACCAAAATGACTGCCTGGAAGCCTTAGAAAGCTCCAACTGAAGGAGTTGAATGGGAACCTGTGAAAACGAGAATAAAGTATGAGTCATTCTCATTAAGAGAACTGCTCACCAACCTAGCCTCAGAAGGGACCAAAGAGATAACTATTCTCATCTATGTGAGAAAGCATCAACAGTTCTGCTTCTCTCACAAACAAGATCTTAACCACAGATTACAGCTATACTTCCCACAAAAGACTATGCAATTTTCCCCTCTCCACTAGAAAGATGAAAAACTGTTATCAACTGTTATTCTAGTGGTGGAGCAGGTGTTGTATGCACAAGGCCCTGAGTTCAATCTCTTCAAACAAAAAGAAACAGCTACCAATTCAGGAAGGAAGGAAGGAAGGAAGGTCTTAAGTACTTATAGAAAGAGAAATTATCTAGAACAGAGGAAGAGAGAAAATGTAGCTCCAATGTAGGTTCAGAGCTCTGATTTTCACCTGATCTAGATAATTTTACTTACTTATTTGAGCATGTGTTTGCAATTTAAATTCTTTGGGATCCTCTACATCAAATAAGAGTGAGTCTGGGATTTCATACAAAGTCAGGGGAAATTTTATTCTGCTGAATACATTCTCTGACCACAACAATGAAAAATATTGAGTTCTGATTACATTTCACTAATTGTGCTAGTTCATCATATCCATTACATATTTACCAGCAAAAAACGTTTGCGAAAACAAATGAAATATCATTCATTATTTTGTGAAGGCAAGAGGTTGTAGTTGCAATTTTAAATCCTGTACATATTTTATGCTTATGAAGCTATTAGTAGCTCAAACAATGAGATGAATACAAATGAAACCATCTAATTTAAAGTCTAGAATTATTCCAATGTGATACTACTTATATCAGTCTGTACACTGCTTTCTTAACTTATTTCACCACTTCTCACTACCAGAAGTAAACACTAGCCTAAATTTGTGTTCACAAATTCCATGTTTTTAAAATCAGCATACATAAATCATTTTCAGCATCTAATGCTTCATTAGCAAGTGAGGATATCTATAAAAAGTTCTTTAAAATAATGTCATGCAGGAGTAAAGGAGGGCTCCTCACTTTAGAAGCAACAAACCAGCCCTAGGCAAAAAATAGAGGGGCTAGCCTAGTTAGGGGAATGAGAAAGCTGGATGGACCCACATGAAATGGACAGTGATTTGAGCAGAGGAGAGTCTGCGACACACGAAGTATCCTTGGGGGCATCTCATGAGTCCTTCCCCGAAGATAGGTGAGAGGTCCAGGTATGGAGGGGAACCTGAAGCGCCTTCCTCCTTCCTCCTGGCATAGAAAGGGTGCTTGACATTGACACTGCAAAAACAGCCTCAGCATTCTGTGAGGCCCCTGGATGGCATTACACCCATCTAGCACCTTGGACAGCACCTCATACTGGTCTTCCCAGTGGCTGATGGTACAAGGGGCTTTGCTTTAACTTCCCTAGGATAGCTTCTGCTCTCATAAAGCTGCACTTCTGTTGACTGCCTTGTCTTCTTCTTAACTCTTCCTCGTTGGGAGCCTACAACCTAGTTCCAACCATTAATCACTAAGATTCACTCACTTCTGGCTTCTTCTCAACTGGATCTTCCCCAGCGAACAGTGGTAAATTCTAAAGGATACAACAGAGACATAAGCTTTCTATTGGAATCTTAGGATCATCCAGGATAAGATTAAAACAGTTCATGCCATGAATGAGGATAAGCTGCCATGTTCACTGCCTGAGAAAGGTGGTGGCGCCTAGGACCCTAGCCTGGAATCTGATTAGGAGCCTGGCGGCCAGAATGCAATGGCAACCAGTGAGGGCCTGAGTAAGAAGCTGGGCAGTACAGTGTTTGAGAAAGGGGGCAACCTTTCTCTGAAGGAACTAAAACATGGCCTTTTCCTCACCAGATCCCACCAAGGACTAAAACATGGCCTCTTCCTCACCAAATGGCTAAGCCCTAGGGCCAGCCACGAACATTCTGGAAAATTCAAAATTCAAGGCTCTGAAGGACTCACTGACTGGCAGAGGAAGACAGTGCCCCCACATGCCTATACCCAGGATCCTCAGTTGAGGCCCAGTGGACCTGGGGACCTAGATATCTGGGATAGCTTCAGCTTCTGAAGCCACATTTGAGAAAATTCTACAGACAAAGCTAGTGCAGAATAACCAATATAGCAGCTTTGACTCCCTAGAAGAGTTGAAGCTCATGGATAAGATAGAGAGACTCAACACTATCAAGGCTTTCCTCACATCTCTCATCTAACATTGGGGCCAAGGTATCCCTAAGCCAGGATCTGGGCTGGGTGCTGGGCATATAAAGTCCTAAAGGAGCATGGGGGCAGCTGATAGTTAACAGGAATGTGTGAAGCCCCCTGCAAGGCTCCATCTTCAGTTGCTGCTCAGAGAACATTTGAGCTCTCTGTCAACCACATCCATGAACAATAGATTCTACGAAGATGAGTCCTGGGACCCAAATGAAAATTATGACAAAAACACACAAGATTCTGAAAGACCACTTGTTTGTTCAAATGCAAAGCTGAACAAGTTAGAGAGGCTGGAGTCTGGCACCAAAGACCTCCTGGCTGAGGGTGCCAGAGAGTTACTGAAGCTATTCACTGGCTATTATGCCTCCTCTACCACCACAAAGTCTCCCATTGCTGCAATGTAACCCAGAAGCTGAGCAAGAAAATACCTTCCAACACCATAAGAAGGCTCTGAGATTACAAAAGGCAGATCTGGTCTCCAGAGTATTGCTCAAAAGCTAAGAGAGACAGTCCAGGTCACTGACCACAAGTCAGAAGCTGGATGGGGGATTTAGGACTCACCCTGAGAGCCCAAGGGAGGTTCAGTTCCTGGATCTGTTTTTTTTTTCTCCCTTCTGCCTCCTCCACTTTCTGCAGTCTCCATGTTCTTTCTGCAACAGGCCACCTACAATGGCTCCAGCATAGAAATCCAAATTCAGATGGCCTTGTGTTTTCCACCAGGCTATAATCCTCAAGCCTAATGATATCCTTTGAGGAACTATCATATGGCTTATCCCTCTCCTGCTTTTTTTTTTCAATTCTGTTGTCTAGGGGCACCTTTCCATCAGTAAGTGTGATAAACAATAATCTTTCCTCAACTCCACTTCCTCCCCTAGTTTTATTCACAGCCAAAATTCTTGGGTTTTTTTCCCCCTGGGTGCCCTCTATTCTCTTTCCTTCTCCATACTCCTCCACATAGGTTTTTCTCCCTTTCTTGCCTCTCTTCAAGAACTTCTCTTGCCAAACTTGTTGGTTGCCTTGTGTCTTTGATCTGTTGGCTGCCACCTAGGCCTCACCTTACCTACCATCCGCAGCATGGACACAATTGATCATAGATAAAGGCAAAGAAAATAATATATTAAAACTCAATGTACCCTTTAACATACAATGAACCCTGACCACATTATGATTAAATCAAAATTTAATAAATATAATTTCACCAAAAATGCATATGTCTGGATTTAACAAAAGAAACAAAAACATTAGAGGAGTGATGTTGGTAGATGGCAAAAATGAATTTTCAGGTGAGTGATCTATAAACTGAAGAGTCTAAACACTTCAATGTGTTTCAAAGAGAACAAATAAATAGCAGAATACATGTTGGAATAAAAGATATTGATAAAATTCCATACTACTCAATGAGATCTATAGATTCAGTGAAATCTCTGTCAATGACATTTTTCATAAAAGCAGGAAAAATGCTAAATTCATATGGAAATCCAAAAAACCTTGAAAATCCAGCACAATCTTGAAAAAAAAAAAAAAGAACTGGAGGCATCAAACTTCCTAATCTCAGAATATACTACAAAGCTACAGTAATCAAAACATCATGGTATTTACACAAAAATGGACATGGTGACTAATGGAACAAAATACAGACTCGAGAAATAAACTCATGCATTTACAACTGATTTTCAAAAAAAAGTTCCAAGAAAACCTGATGCTGGGGCTGGGGGTTTCTCTTTAATAAATGGTGCTAGGTAAACTAGATATCCAAATGAAAAGATGGACACTTATCTAATACCATATTCAAAAATAAAGCCAAACTACATTAAATACTGAAACATAAGACCTTAAATGATAACACAGTCAGAAGAAACATAGCAAGAAAGCTCTACAACACTGGACTGGGTAAAGATTTCTCATATATGATCCTAAAAGTACAAGTAACAAAAGCAAAAATAAGCAAATGGAATGGCATCAAATTGAAAGGCTTTTGCACAAAAAGGAAGCAATAAAGAGACAACCCACTGATTCGGAGAAAATATTTGCAAAATATACATTAAATAGAGGCTGATATCCACAGTCTGGCTAATATCCTTCTAGGAATTTCAGTCAGTAGGAAGAAAATCAAGAGGAAAACTTAAAAACGGATAAAAGACTTGTATTCGACAAAGGGGTCAAACACCCTCACTGGAAGGCTCTCCACATGCTGAAGGTTAAAACTAGCCCCGTATCTTTCCCCACGCAGTGAGCTAAAATCAAAGTGGATTGAAGATCTAAATATTACAACAGAAACACTGAATCTGCTGGAAGACAGAATACGTAAAACTCTTGCAGACACCAGTGTAGGCAAAGAGTTTAGGAACAAAACCCCAGTTGGCCAGAAAAGATCACGAAGAACAAACACCTGGGACCTAATATTATGAAAAAGCTTTTGCACAGCAAAAGAAACCACCAACAGAGCTAAGAGATAACCCAAGAGTAGGAAAAGAATTTTGCCAGTTGTTCCTCTGAAAAAAGGACTAATATCTCAAACAAAGAACTCAAAAAATCAGACCCCCAAAATTTAAAGGTCCAATCCAGAAAAGGGCAGTTGAAATGAATAGACACGTCTCAGATGAAGAAGTACAAACAGCAGATAGACATATGAAAAAATGTTCAACGTCACTGGTCATTCGAGAGATGCAAATTAAAACAACAGTGAGAGTCCATCTCACTCCGGAAAGAATAGCTATCATCAATAAATCAGCCAATAACAAATGCTGGAGGGGCTGTGGAGAAAAAGGAACGCTTCTCCACTGTTCGTGGGATGTAGACTGGTGCAACCGCTATGGAAATCAGTGCGGAGATTCCTCAGAAAACTAAGACTAATGGTTCCACTTGACCCAGCTATTCCCTTTCTTGTTATCTTCCCAAAAGAATTAAAAGCATCACACCAAATTGATATATAAACACCCATGTTCATAGTGGCACAGTTTGTAATAGCTAAACCTTGGAAACAGCCCAAATGCCCATAAACTGATGAATGGATAAAATTTTATACAATGGAGTACTACTCTTCCATAAAGAACAATAAGCTTGAGATATTTCTAGGCAAATGGATGCATCTTGAGATCATACTCTTAAGTGAAATAAATCAGACACACATGTTTAAATACCACATTGTTTCTCTGATGTGATAAACTGAAAGTGTAAATAAGGACTAAAATATATTATATTGGGAAAGGGAAGAAACTGATCAAATGGGAAGGGGAAAAAAGTTGGGAGGGGGAAGGAACAGAAGGAAAAGAGAAAAAAGAATAGAAGGAAAAAATGGAAACAAAGATTTTGTAAATAAGGAGGAAGAAGGGTTGAAGGGAGGGGAAGGGAATGGGAAAAAAAGAAGTGGCAAGATATATCATATACTGGTACAAATTCCCTACAATAAAGGTTATCACTATGTATATCTAAAATATACCATTAAAATAAAATTTTTAAAAAAGGACTTATACATCTCACAAGACATACAAAAAGTCAATGAGTATATGAAAAAAATGCTTATCATCACTAATCATTTCAGAAATACAAATTAAAACAGGAGTAAAATATTCCATTGTACTTGTTAGAATAGCTAACAAGTTTTGATGAAAATAATGCACGATAAATTTTGGCAAGGTATGGAAAAAAGGGGACCCAGGCACACAACTGGTAGGGATATAAATTAACACAACTATTATGGAAAACAGTATGAAGGTTCCTCAGAAAAATGAAAATTGAATTGTCATATGATCCAATAGCCCTACCGCTGAGAAAATTCCCAAAGAACTGAAATCACTATGCCAAATAAAAATCTTAACTGTAATATTGATAGCAGCATTATTCACAGTAGCTACATTTGCAAGTAATCTAGATGACCATCATTAGGTGAACAGATAAAGAAAATGTGGTGCAAGTACAGGCAGTACAATACTATTCAGCCTTTAAGAAGAAGATTCTGTCATTTACCTCAACATTGAAAGCCAAGCATAGAAAGAAAAGTACTACATAACAAACTTATATGTCAAATCTTTAAAAATCAAACTAATATAAGCAGAGTAGAATGGTGGTTACCAGAGATTTGGGGATAAAGGTTAACAGGAAAAAGAGATACTTGATCAGAGGATAAAAATGATTAGTTAGACAATAATGATCTATTGTATAGAATGGTGACTATAATGCATGTGTCAAAATTACTCAAAGAGTAAATTTAAATGTTTTCACCACAAAAATGATATGTAAGGTGATTTGTTAAATAACTGGATTTACCTAATTTACAATTAGGCAATTATACCCTATTACCTAATATATATACAATAAGTATCAATATGAATCAAATGAAATGTAAAAAAAAAAAAGTATTCTGTCACTAAGACCAAAATACAAATCCTTATAAATATTTTTTAAAAGTAAGAAGCAGAGAAGACAAATCTCAGAGAAAGAAGTATCAAATTATAACTTGATACATATGGCATAAAAATAATAGAATTGAGAAAAATAATCTATACATAATAAAATATAACCGACAGGCTTCATTACTTATTCTATCTTACAAAGCAGAGCCAACTATAAGTTCTAAAGAGAGACATACCTAAGACCAAGTAATTTAAGACAATTTAAAATAGGGATGAGCATATTATATCAGAAAAATGAAAACAATAAGAATACAGGGATAATAAATCTGATATCAAAGTAAAACTTAAATCAAAAAGCATTAAATATATTTGTAGTGCAAATCTAAAGATTTACTATGATTATATAATAGTTATGAACATCTGACTGCCAAATAATAAAACTACATTTATTAAGGAAATAATCACAGAATATATAAGAAGATACATAAGAAAACTTTAGCATATCACTTTTAGTTTGAAAAAGGTCAAGTACATATACAATATTTTAAAAGACCCAAAAAAGTCATTGAGGTAGATGTTATCAATAAAGATTAAACTTAAACTATGATACCAAAGAATGTACCTTCCTCCCAATTACAGGCAATTTTCACAAAAGATAATCATGTATTATGCCACAAGAAAATACCAGTACATTACACAAAGTAGCAGTATTAAAAACATCATTCTTGGGCCAGGGATGTAGCTCAGGAGCACAGTGCCTGCCTAGCAAGTGTGAGCCCCTGAGTCTGATTCCTGGTACTGAAAAAGAAAAAGGACAAAAGAAAAAAAAAAAAACACAAAACAAAACAAAACAAAAAAACAGCCTTCTCTAATTCTACAGCTAAATTAGGTATTATCGATAAATAAATAACACATTTCTTCAAAAATAACAGTGATAATGTTGAATTTCATAATCCATACAGTACATGTATAGCTGTAAAATTAGAGCTACTGTCATTAATAGTAGCCAAAAAGTAGAAACAACCCATGTATCAACCAACACATGATCAGAAAGTATCCAGAGAATGAAAATAATATTCCTCAATAAAAAGAAGTGCTGATATATGATACATGGATGAACCTTAAAAACATTACATGCAGGAAAAGGAAAAATGAAGGATTACATGCTTTATAACTCAGTTTATAAAACACATTCAAAATAGAAACAAAATATCATGGGAGTTGTCAAGAGCTACATTTTTAAGAGTACAAGTTTTATTTTGGAAAGATGAAAATGTTGGAGAGTTGACACAGGAGGTGATTGTACAATATTATGAATGTCTTAAATGCCTTGCATTATACATTTTATGATTAATTTTATAATTGCAACTCTTTTTTTTTGGTGGCGGGGATCGAACTCAGGGCTTTGTGCTCTAACCACTGAGCTAAATCCCCTTGCAATTCAAATTTTGAAAAAATCAATTGTATTAACAGTAATAACAACTTGAAATCAAAACTGAATATTAATACCATTTATTTACAATAAATCATAAAACATGCCAGCAAGACTTAAACCCTGACAAATACAAAATGCTGCTAACAGATGTTTTTCAAACCTAAATAAATGACTGGATAACTTTGTACATGTGTGTAACATTAAGAATTCTGAAAAGACCTGATTCCAAGATACACCTTAAAGTTATATTAATCTAGAGAGTTTGGTAGTGGCATAAGCCAAAGCAAGGTAAGCAGTGGAGTAAAATAAATAGGACAGAAACATATCTACATATAGTCAATTTAACTTTCAATAAATATGCTAACATAATTCAATGAGAAAAGAATCATCTTTTCAACAAATGGTGCTAGAACAACTGATTATCTATTATGTGTCACAGCCAAATATTATGTACAATAATTAACTCAGGGTGAATCACAGAATTACACGTATGAGCTAATGCTATACAATCTCTAGGAAAGAAAAAATAAAGGAAAAAATGTTTGCATTGTTGGTGTAGACAAAGATTTCATAGGTACGATTCAAAAACTATCAGAGGAAAAGCATGTATTGTAACTCTCCAGTCTTTAAAATGCCTGTCTTTCGTAAGGCTCTTAATAAAATGAAAAAGGAAGTTACACCTTCATGAGATCATTTTTCTGAAAAGAGAACTCTTAAAATGCAATGACAAGAAAAAAGAAGCCATTTTTGTTTGTTTGTTTGTTTGTTTTGTTTTGTTTTGTTTTTGAGTCAGGGTCTAGCTATGTAGTTCAGCCTGGCCTTGAACTCACTATGTAGCCCAGGCTGGCCTGAAACTCAAGGTGATCCTCCTGCCTCAGCCTCCCAAGTACTAACATTACCGGCATGTGCCACCATGCCCAGCTTAAAAAAAAAAAAAAAAAAAAAAAGACCAACTTAAAAACTTCATAGAAGATCTGAATAGGAGGTTGGGGACTTAGCTCAGTGGTAGAACACTTGCCTAGCAAGCACAAGGCTCTGAGTTAGATCACCAGCACAGCACCCCCCAGAAGATCTGAATAGATACTTTGCATACTCAAAAAAGATATGAAACTGGACAATAAACAAATGAAAATATATTTAATGTATTTAGCCAGCAGACAAATACAATGTTAAACTACCACCAGAGACATCTAAATACATAATGGATAAAAATGTAAAAGACGAACAATATTAAGTGTTAATATGAAACAATTGAAATGTTCGTAAACTGCTGGAAGAAATAGTTAATGGTACAATCACTTTGAAAGATAGGCTGACAATTTCATTAAAAGTGAAACATATATTTATGATACTACCCAGATCTTCCTCTCTAAGGGCTTTACCCAAAAGAAATGTAATACATGTGAACACATATTTTCATATGCAAAATAGTCAAAGTAGTTTTTTGCTACTTATTAAAAAATCTGGAAATCAAATATCTATTTATAGGTTATGGGGTAAAAATAACTGTGGTATACCTGTACAATGAAATTTTACTAAAGTACAAAATAAACTACTGATACATAAGATAAAAGTATTTAGTGGAAGAAGACAGAAACAAAAGTAATACCTCTATGATTATATGGGTGCAAAACTTTAAAATGAGGAAACATCATCAAACTATATCCCATAAGCAAAATCCAGCTTGTGCTATGTTTTTACAAAGCTCATGGGCTTATAGGAAAATTTCACAAATCAAAATGGTTGGAAAAATTGAAAAATTTTATAACATGAAAAATATATAAAATTCAAATTTCAGTGTACACAAAAGAAGTTTTACTGAAATATAACCTTACTTTTTATTTAAAACTTATGACTGCCTTCATGTCATAAAAACATAAACCAAGCATGGTGGCACACATATGTAACTCCAGCACTCTGGGAAGCTGAGGTGGGATGGCAAGTTTGAGCTACCCTGGGCAAGCTAGTGATTTGTCTCAAAATAAAAGATTAAAAAGGGCTGGGGATGTGGTTCAGTATGAAAGTCTTTAGGTCAGTCCCCAGAAATACACCACACACACCAGACACACACACACACACGCACACGCATGCATGCACACACACAATGCACACACGTGATGAAAACAAAAAGAAAAATAGAAATAGAAAAAGAAAAAGGGAAAGGAAAAGAAAAAGAAAAAAAAAAAAAACAGAGTTGAGCAGTTGCAATGTACACCATATTACCTGGAAGGCCTAGAATATTTACTCTGGCCCTAAACAGAAAAATTTGCCAACACCACATATCTAGCATCTGTGGGGGAAGCAGATTGGTATTTGGCTAGAGCTAAAATCAAGTTAGGGATGTGATAGGGAATGGGCACAAGATAACCTTTTGGGGTGACGGATATGTATGTCTTGACTGTGTTAGTAAATATTTGAGTACAGATATGTTAAAGTTCATGTATGTATGTCTTGACTGTGTTAGTGACTACTTAAGTTTAGATTTGTTAAAATTTATCTTCTTGCTTAAACTGCATACATTTACGATATCTAACTTTAATTCTACGAAGATTAAAATATAGGTTTGTTTATGTGATTTTCTTTGGGAGGGAACTGAAAAAAGTTAATATGTGTGTCTTTTCTTTTGTTTGCATAGGTCCTGTACATTTTTATACTAATGACATGAACTCATTTTTCTAAATATTAAAAAGAAGCAATACTAATTAAGTAACTCGAACACCTGAATTGTTAAGACTATGTCTTTTTATAAATGCAAGACAATATTTTAAATTATGCTACTGATATTTTCCTTCACTCTGTACTGATATCAACTTGGCTAACATACACTGATTTAAAAAGCACCAAACAAAATAGAAACTTATATAAAATAAACAAATTGGATTTTTCTGAGTGTGCGTTCGGAAAAGTTAACTTAGTACAGTATTTTAAAATACATTAGCGGGTTTTTTTGTAAACAAATATTTATTACCCTAATTTGAGAAGGATACATTTTTATGAAAAACATTTGGTGAAACTTTCCTTATATCCAATTAACAACATATTTCTGCAAATTGAAATATTCCTGGAAGTACTAGCAAGTGAAATATATACAATGCTGAATTTTTTTTTTTAGTTAAGTAATCCTGACTTTGAAAGATAGCAATCCTATGTCAATAGCACAATCTAAAAATGTTCATTGATACCATATTCAATTTTAAAAATATAAATGCTGTTTGAAGATGGTCTGAAAGTATTATTATATGCATACATGTATCTAAAAATACAAATTTTGAGTGTTCTTTCCCAACTTTTAAAAAATACTTTAATTTTTAAATTGACATATAATAATTGCACATATTTATGTGGTACCATATAATATTTTGATACATGTATATATTGTATAATGTTCAAGTCAGAATAAGTATGTATGCTTCAAAAATGTAATAATTTCTTCATGGTGTTAACATTCAAAACTGTCTCTTCTAGACTTTTATAAAAAAAATACATTATCATTATCTATAATTATCCTGACAACCTACAGTGGACTCAAACACTAGAATTTACTTCCCTATTTTGCTGTAACTTCATACCTGTTGGCAAACATTTCCCCTTCCCTCCAAACCCGTACTCTCCCTAGCCTCTGTTAAACACTACTGTACTTTTACCTTCTATGAGATCACTTTTTTTATATTCTACATATGAGTGAGATAATGTGGTACTTGTTTTTCTGTACCAGCTCATTTCACTTAAGTCCTACAGTTCCATTCATGTTGTCACAAATGACAAAATTTCCATTTTTTATGGCCAAATAGTATCCCATTGTGTATATATTCCACATTTTTATCCATTAATCAGCTATTGTACATACAGGTTGTTTCTATTTCTTGGCTATTGTGAATAGTGTTGCAACAAACATGAGAGTGCAGATGTCTCTTCAACATGTGATTTCACATTTTTTGGGTATTTCTTTGGCTAGATACCCAGTAGTATATTATTGGGTCATAATGGAAGTTGTATTTTTTGTTTTGTTTTGTTTCGGGGGTACTAGGGATTGAACCTAGGGCCTCTGCACTGAGCTACATCCCCTGCGTGTGTGTTTGTTTGTTTGTCTGTTTGTTTGACTGTCTGTTTAGAGACAGCATCTTGCTAGGTCAGGAAGTTGCTCAGGCTAGGCTCAAACTTGCAGTTCTCTTACCTTGCCCTCCCAAAGTGCTGGGATTACAGTTGTGCCCCATCACAGTAGCTCTATTTCTAATTTTAAAGCAACTTTCACATTGCAATAACTTATATTTCTACAAATGGTAACTATGAAATATTTAATATTGCAAGTATATTTCTTTTCTGAAATTATATATATATATATATATAAAAGACATAAAAGATACCAGGATTTTGTCAGGCAGTGTTCAGTGTAATGGTTATGACATGTAACAGCAAGGACTTTTATGAATTAATAATTTTAAAACTGCCCACCAAGAAATGCTCAGGCCCAGATGGCTTTGCCGGTAAATTTTACCAAATATTCAGACACGTAATACTAGTTCACAAACTCCTCCTAAAAACCCTTCATAATAAATTTCCTCAGGACAATAGTGTATTACCCTAACACCAAAACCAAAAATCACAAAGAAAGAAAACTGCAGACCAGTATGTTTTATGAATATATATGCAAGTGATGCAATCTTGCATATCTAAAGAAACCCACAAAAACCATCAGAACTAATAAATTAGTTAAGCAAGGTTATAGGATATAAAATCAATGTACACAAGTCTGCTATTTTTGGGGGTGGTTAACAATATTAGTGTATGTGCTGCCAAAGCGAGCACGTTTTGCTAACAATAAACAATAGGAAAAAGAAACTAAAAATTCCACTTGTAGGGGTTTGGGATTTAGCTCAGTGGTAGAGCACTTGCTTAGCAAATGCAAGGTTCTGAGTTTGAGCCCCAGCCCCCTACAAAAAAAAATTCATTTGCAATACAACTGAAAGAATAAGTCTTATAAAATAATTTACAAAAAGAAACACAAAACATTTATGGTGAAAATTATAAAACACTGAAAAAATTATAGACAACATAAATAAATTGAAAGACTTGATGTTCATGGATAGGAAGAAATAATGTTAGTAAGATGATCAACAAATTTGATTAACATAATCACACCACAAACCTACTTGGCTTCTCTGTAGATGTAATGAGCTGACTCCAAAACACCTATACAGTGTCAAGAAAAGTCACATTGCCTAAACAATCTTAAAAAGAATAAAGTTGGGGAATGCAGACATCCCAACTTTAAACATTACTACAAATACAACAATAAATACATATAATACTAGTATAAATATAGAATGCAGATCAGTGGAATGGAATTGAATTAAAAAATAAACCCCTTATGGCACTAGGACAGCTAGATATACACATGAAAAGGAATGAATGATATACACTGAAAAGGAATGATTTGGGACACCTACTTCATGTAACGCGCAAAAATTCAGTCAAAAGGGCTAAGGGACCTAAATGTAAGAATTGAAATTATAAAGCCTTCAGCAGAAAACATATGAAGAAGTCTTTGGAAGATTGATTTACACAATTGTTTTGATACGAAGAATGAACAGGAAAGAAAGACAGAAAAGAAAGAAAGAAAGAAAGAGAGAGAGAGAAAGAAAGGAAGGAAGGAAGGAAGGAAGGAAGGAAGGAAGGAAGGAAGGGAGAAAGAGCGAGGGGGGGGAGGGAGGGAGGGAGGAAAGAAAGAAAGAGGGAAGGAAGGAAGGAGAGAGAAAAGAAGGGGAGGTAAGGAAAGGGAAAGGGGAAGGGAAGGGAAGGGAAGGAAGGAGAGAGAAAAGAAGGGGAGGTAAGGAAGGGGAAAGGGGAAGGGAAGGGAAAGGAAAGGAAAGAGGAAGGGAAAGGGGAAGGGAAGGGGGATGGGAAAGGAAGGGAGGGGAAGGGAAGGAAAAATTGCCCATCTAAAAAATCCAACAGAGGATCTAAATAGTATATGAAGAAATACAAATGATGAATCAGTACAGAAAAAAAGACAGTCAACATATTACTCATTGGGGAAATGCAAATCAAAACTCCAATTAGATACCACTTATTATCTCCTAGGGTGATTATAATAAAAATATAGACAATAATAAGTGCTTATGAGAATGCAGACAATTGGAATCATGTGAACTTCTAGTAGATATATAAACAGGTACAGCTGCTCTTAAAATTAGTTTGGCAATGAAACAAAATATTAAAATTAGGGATTGGCAATTTAACTCAGTGGTAGAGTGCTTGCCAAGCAAGTGCAAGGGCCTGAGTTCCATCCCCAGGACACACACACACACACACACACACACACACACAAATAATAAATAAAAAAATCAAAGTTTATACACAACTCAGGAGATCCATTCTAGATACATACTCAAGAGAAAATAAAACATATTTCCACACTAAAATTTATACATCAGTGTTCATAGCGGCATTATATATAATAACTACAAAGTAGAAACATCCCAGATCCCTATTAACTGAATAAATGGGTAGATACAATATGACATAGCTAAACAATTAAATATTACTTGGCAATAAAAAAAATTACTTGGTAAACACTAGAGCCCAGATGAATTTTTAAAACATTTTACTATGTGGGAAAGGCAGTTATAAAAAATCACATACTCCATGATTTCACTTACATGAAATCTCTAGAATAATTAGAAAACTATTGAGACAGAGAGTGGAACACAAATTGCTAAGGTTGACAAGGGCAGGGTGGGGAAGAGGCAAAGAAGTAAGAAGCGTGGCTGCTAGCAGATACGGGTTTTTACTGGAGGGAACACTTTCTAAAGTAAAACTGTGCTTATGATTGCACAATCTTGTGAAAACATTAAGAACCATAATTGTATAATTTAAAATGGTGATTTTTATAGCATGTGAATTATATCTCAATAAAGATTTTTTTAATTAATTGCTTTTATCAAAATACAAAATACTATATTACACTTAAGTTTCATTGCTTATTATCATTGAAAAATAGATGATTAATAAAGTAAATACACACCTCACACAAACACGTAAAATAAACTTTTTAACAAAGGAGATTTCTAATAATTTGTTTTTTTATTAGAACAAATTTAAAAATGAATGTATGGGGGTTCCTCATAAAAATATATTTAATAAACTTGCATAATTTTCCTTTAAGATTGGAGCACTAACTATAAAATACAAGATGTGAGAATTGCAGAAATGAAAGATAAAGTGGAGAATTGCAAAGAATAAAGGAAACTATTATCAAGCAGTAAAGGGACACTAGGATACACTGCGAATATGCAACTTATTAAATAATGAATTAATATGTCATGGAGTCCTTTAATATTAAACTGCAGTTTCAAATTAATACTGTCTTGCATTCAGAAGTTCACTAAAAAAGATGCATATTAATATTTTAAAACTTGGATAAGCATTTCATTTATTCTGGATGGCAGAACTGGATAATAGTTCTGCTTGCAGTGTTTCTTAAAAGAATTATCAGTGTATAGTAACTGTAATAATTTCTCAGAAAAATGCATTAAAATACCTTTTATGTGAGCTCATTTTTGAGAGAATTCCCTCATGGTACTATATTTCAGAGTAAAATAGCACAAATGTATTTTAAATTCAATTGTTTAAAATTTATACTTCATGACAGTTTTTAAATTATTCTGTTGTCAGCATTTGAAGCTATCTTTTTATGCTGAGTAAGCATATATGAAATCTTCACACAGTGGCCTTTTGTTTGGGAAATTTTATATGGTGACGATTTTATAGCCTAGATATACACTAGAGGAACATAATGCTATTTCTGTCCCCCATAATATAAAGTTGCAGTATCAACTTACAAGCAAACTAAAAATAAGGATAAAAAAGATCTTATTAAAGGTAATTCACACAAGTTACATATAAAGAGTGTACATTAGACACATGAAACCAAAAAGTAGTCATTGGCAGTACTTGTTTAAAAATCAGTTTATGCTCTACAAAATCAGTTTATATATGTGTGTGTGTGTGTGTGTGTGTGTGTGTGTGTGTGTGTAGCTATAGTTTCTGGAGGTTAGATGATCATGTCAATTTAATATCCTTTGTATTTGCAATCATAATTATACTTAATGAAATACAATACATTATAGATTATATTTCAAATACAGTAAGAATTCTTAATATAAAGAAGCACAGAATCACTAGTATTCTCATCTTGTATCAGTCTTCCTGGATTTGTTCCAAGCAAACCTTGAAAATGTCCTAAAACTGAGCTCCATCTCCTCTCTGCTGTCTGGGAGTAATTCTAACTGTTTGGGAAAGTGACAAAGGGAGAATCACCAATGCTTACCACTACTGGTCTTTCTAGACATAGTTCCACAGCAGATCCTGAGACAGCCACGGATCTTTGTCTCAGTCCCCTTCAGCTGCAGTGGGGAAACAGCTCCGCCCAGCCAGTGACCTACCGTAAGACAAGTCCATCTCACTTCTTTGGAGAGGCTTGCCAACCTCAGTCCCACAGGCCCTACCCCTCTTTGTTTCAGTCTGGGAGCAGTTCAGCCCTCCTGGGTGCCTGATGGGATAAATGCTTGTCACTTACCTATTGATGTCAGCCCCACTGTAAATCTTACAGCAGCCCTATGAGTAAGCTCCAGCACCACTCAACTGCAGTCTGGGAGCACATCTGCCTGTCCACGAATCTTCCGTGACAAATGTACATCTAATACCTAAGACACAGGTATGAAGAACATGGTCTCAAATATGGATCCTAAAGCAGCCTTGTGAGTTGGTTCCAGTCCCTCTCAGATATAAACACAGGTAATACTGCCTACCCAAAGACTCAATACTGTCTACCCGAAGATCCATGCCTGCTAGACCTCCTGAGATTTAGCAGAAGTCCCTACAGAAACCTAAAGGAAGTCACATTAGTCCTCTTCTCAGCCTGGATGAAGTGACAGACTATGCAGATGCTGACCCCAGGGTGTCAAAACCAGTTTCCTTTCACAGGAAAGGGAGAGTACAAGATGGCCGAGAAGGATAAAGCAAGCCTATAGATGTATATTGCCTCTTGTATTCCCCTTCCCCACTTCTGTTTCTTGGTATAAGAGACTCTTACACATCTGTACACAGAGAGATGCTGATCTGAAGAATATAGCTCCCTCTATCTCCTCATACCTAGCTTTGAATAAAGCCTCTTTCCTTTATACCAAAATAAATGACCTCATTTGAGGTAGAAGATTACAGTTGGGGCAAAACAGACACAGAGTGAAATTCATCAGAGGTCATAAAAGCTAGAGAACATGCACAAAGAAATACCAGATCCAAAATGACCCCATGGCTCCTGTGCATTGTCTATGGACCCAATCGGAAAGCAGTATTTTCAAGCCCTCTTGAATCTGGTACTGTTTGCAGGACCCATTAAAAAAGTGCTCATTTGGTGGGAAGTCAAACAAGTCTTTCTTTATTTACATTTGGTGGGAAGTCAAGCAAGTCTTTCGATGGGGCACTCTGAATCTGGAGCCAGGCTAAATAAATTTTTGATGAAACAGCTCTCGCAATGCTTTATTTGCATGAGAGGGAAATCAACTCAGGAGTTTTAGATATAAAAGACCCCCTTCCCTTATCCTTAGGGCCACAGTGAGACTGTTCTCAGTCCACTCTCATTCCGTAGAGATATCTATTTTCTGCTTTCAATAAGCATACATTTTTGCTGCCTTTTCTGTGTTTCTTGTCCAATTCTTTGTTCAAGACACCAAGAACCAAGAAAGAAGCCCAATGGGACCCTCTATACAGTAATATTTCTTTTTGTTTATCTTATTGGTACATGTGTGTACTATACAATGTTTACATTCTTTGTGCGAAGTTGGTACATGTATATAACACATTTTAATTCTTTTCATCTCCTTTCTTTTCCTTCCTTCCTCTTTTCACCAATCCCTGGATGCCCTCCATGTTTTCTGAACATGTTTGCACTGCATAATGTTTACATCCCTTGTGTAGAGTTGGTAAATGAACATAACATATCCCAATTCTTTTTTTTAATCCCTTATCCCTTCCCTACCTCCATCATCCCTCCATTCCTTCATCCCCTTCCCTGCTAAGAATAATCTCTGCCTACTTCCAATTATCTATCTTTTATTTTGCCCTTTATTTTTATCCTAGGTTTCTCATATATATGTCCATCAACAAATGAATGGATAAAGAAAATGTGGTATTTACACACTATGGAGTACTACTCTGTCATAAGGATAGGTTTGAGTCACGTGTAGGAAAATGGATGCATCTTGGGACTGGTAATATTTCTTAGTGAGCCAGCCAGGAGGTTAAAACAGCATTGCAGAAGAAAATTCTTTTTCCTTTTCTACTCTTTCCCATTTTTGTGTTTTTGTTTGCTTATTACAGGCACAAGACAGACAGATGAGAACTGCTAGGGTATCTACCACTTAAAGCTTCCCATGATAGGATAACCTGGTCATGGAACAGACCATTTCAGGATCTGCCAGATACAAGAAAACTTCCATGCATCAAGCAGGTTTAATGTGTGTGTGACTTAAAGTTAAATATGTCTCTTTTGCTCTCGTAATTTTGCATTTTCCAGTACTTTATTTTCCTTTCTCATTCATTTTGGAGGAATGCCCTAAGCTATGTCTCCACTTTTAGAGAACATGTGGGTCTCCTCCATTCTAAATTTGGGCAAACCCCTCCCTGTTCCTTCTAACAAAATACTCCGGTAATTTAGGAACATGTGTCTATCAGCCTAAATGTAACAAGGACAACAGAAAATCTGTCAACTCAAAATCCTGGGAGTATGTGGAACTAGAGGTAGAATATTTTCATCAACAGATGACAGACCCAATTATCAGTACTTAGAATTTTCCAAGGATTTTTCTTAAATGCTGAGGAATAAGCTTCTATTTCTACTGCCTTAAAAAATTACCAAAGTAGTTTATTACGGAAATAAATGGGAGAGATACTGTTTCTCAGGTAATTAGATGGAACTCATAAGTGCCCCAGCCTGCTCGATATGGAATCATAGTGAGCCACAGACTATGGAGAGATCTAAAGAAAAAAGGGAGGCCCTGGTGCCAATCACCGCACCAGAGACATTTGGTAGGTAATGTGAGCTCCCAGAGGAACATTCCTGAGCTCCACAGGTCTCCATCCTTCCACACGAATGTCCTTAGAAGGACCCCAGACCTAGTCTTCTCTCCTCTCCATAGGGCCCATAAAGCACAAGGAAGCAAGTCACCCATTCCACCAACCTCACCATTAGGCTGTATCCTTAAGAACTGGAAATAATTTGACCATGACAATCTGCAAAAAAGCAACTTATCTTCTGCTGCAATATTGTTTGGCCCCAGTATGAACTAGGATATGATGACATCTGGGTACTGAATGGCAACTGAAATTACAATCCTATTCTTTAGTTAGATCTTTTCTACAAAAGGCAAGAAAAGTGGTCTGAAATCCATCACATTCAGGCTTTTATGGCTCTTTATCATCTATCTGCAAAGGCCCAAGAGATACAGTGCTTAAAGAGCATCCCCTCCAAACGGGAAACCCCTATCACTGATGATCCCCTCCTGATTCTCACCTATCCCTTGGGGGGACAGGGGTCTCGCCTATCTGTGTAATGGAGGAAAGCATACTAGGAGATCTCATTAACTCTCATTCTACCTAGAATCCTTAGGCCAGTAAATCAGCCCTAACCTCCTCAAGCGACTCAGAAACTCCATCAGCGGCAGCTCCCCAGAGAGACCCAGTACTCCCCAGCTCCTTCTCATGTTCCTCAGACAGCTTTAAGCCCCACACAACATGCTTGGAGAAGTTTCCTACTCTTCTAACTCACTTCTCATCCTGCCCCTAACAGAGTACCCAAAAGTGGAGGAGATTACATCAGTCCAGATTTCTTTTTCAGTGGCAAATATTCAATGATGCAGAGAATGTTTAGGCTGATTTTTATAATATCCCACTAGGTTTACAGATAGGTTTCAAGCTATAACTCTTGCTTTTGACCCCTTGCAGTAAGAAGACAGATTAGGTCGTAGCAAAACCGGCGGGGGAAGCAGGCATGATCTGTTAATCATGAAATTCCAGGACACATGTACAGAGCAGTTCCCAAAGCCCTGCACATGGACTTCTCCTGAAAATTTAAGCAGGTTGTTCATAGGATAGGCTAGACCTGATGTCAACCTGAGGAGTGGGTGACCCAAAAAAGACAGTCCTGCCAGATGTGTGGCTCATACCTCTAATCCCGGAACTCAAGAGGCTGAGGCAGGAGGATCACAGCAAGTTTGAGGCCAGCTGGAGCTACATAGTGCGTTCAAGTCCAGCCTGAACTACATAGTGACACCCTGTCTCAGGAAAAAAAAAAAAAAAAGACAGTCTACATTGAGTTTTTGCCACTCTGTTCCCTATTGCATGGTGGCCCACCCTCACACTGTAGGGTGTACTTCTTTTCCTACTTTTAGCTGACCCAAACTTGCTTGCAGAGTCTGCTTCTTTTCCTACATGTAATAAAACTTTGCTACTGTTTGTGCATCTCTTGGCCCATTCTTTGCTCAGGGCAGAAAGAACCAAGGAACAACCTCCAGAATGAGACTCCCACACCCCAAAACCCAGTAGTGGTGAGGTGTCCAATTGGTCTTGGCCACTTGCTGCACCCCTACATGAAAAACAAAGAAACTGCTCGGCATGGTGGTGCCTGGCTATTATTCTAGCACTCAGGAAGCTGAGGCAGACAGATCACTGTGAGTTTGAGGCCAGCCAGGGGTACTGGTAGTAACTGTTTCGTACAAACAAACAAAAAAATCTGGTGTAGGAGATGCGCAGATTAACAACAATCTGCATCCCTAGAATGAGAAGGAGAATCACCCCACAGAGGTTACTGTCCTTCTGAAAGAACCAAATTGGGACTATAATCTATAATACTTGGGATTAAAAATGCGATCTAAAATTATGACTCCTCTTATCGTGGGAATAAAAAGATGCATTAGGAAACCTGTTAATTATAAAAAGGTGAGAGAGGTACACAGAGCAAAAAGGAAAATCCAGCTGTCTCTCATAGCTAATTAGAAGAAGCTAGATGTAGATATACAACCTTAGATCCATCTTTTAAGCAGTGACAGGCACTAATGAGACAGCTTTTCCTTAGTTAACCAACCCCAGATATTCGGCACAAATTACAAAAACTTCAGATGGGTCCCCAAAGCCTTCCTCCAATTAATGGATACAGCCTTTTCTGTGTTAAATCGTCCGGATATGGGAGAGAGTAAAAAGGAGAGGAATCAAGAACAAAGGTAGGCCAAAATTATGGCTATCTTAATTGGTGTGATTTAAGAACACTCAAGCTATCCAAGGAAAAATTCAGGGCCAACCAAGAAAACAATCCCCACAGAACCTGCCAACCAGTTTTCAATGCAAGAAAACTGGACACCGGACTCATGACTATACTAAGCCACCACCAAGTCCCTGGTACACGTGTCAGGTGGCTGATGTTACTGATCCACAGTACTGAAGGACTGACTGTTCCTACTCCCAGAGAGTGGTAAGGCCAGCCAAAACTCTCACTTCTGGCCCTGACAAAGAGGACCGAAGGGCTCTGAGGCAAATTGCAATGCTCCTGTCCAGGGATATCTCCATCTTCTGCAGGGAGCCCCATTATGTCCCGGACATAATGGGTAAGCAAATGCAATACCTTAAAGATACAAACATGGCTTCGTCTGTTTTAACTTCCTTCTCTGAAAAACTCTCCTGTAGATCTACAGCCATGATTGAAGTTGAGGGGAGCCCTAGTCAAAGCTTCTTTACTCCTGCTTTGATGTGTCAATTTAAAGATTAAATGTTTAACCATAATTTTTTAATTGTGCCATGGTATCCTACTCCCTTACTAGGAAGAGATTTACTATTAAAATTGGGGACCGTTTTCCAATTTCAGCAAAGGCTTTAAGAATAAAGTACCATCTCCAGTTTCATGGAGACCTCAATCCTCTGGAAGGGTCAAAAGAGCCAAGGAGATCCTAAAGTGAATTATTGCAAAACTTTGCCAAGAGACTTGTGAGTCAAGTCTCTGGTTAATACTAACAACTCTCATGAGTATTCAAAATATCGCCCAAAACTGGGCTAAATATGAGTCATTTGAGATGCTATGTGGAAGGACTTTTCTGTCTTTCAATATGGTAGTGGACCCAGAGGACACAAGGATATTACAGTATCTTATTAATAGGAGCTAGTACAACAATCTATCCAGCTAAATAAGAACAAAGTCCTGCTAGCTCTTGGCCCAGAGGGACCACCTAGCATCTGCCCTGGAAACGTGGTGCTGGTTAAAATTTGAAAAGAAAGAATTCCTGAAGACCAATTAAAACCAAAATGGAAGGGTTCCTTTTCAGTGATCCTTGCCACACACACTGCAGTAAAAATGACAAAAACAGACAGCTGGATTAACCTTTCTGGAGTAAAGCCAGTCCCACCTGAACCATCAAAGCAAAAGACTACCCAAAAGAAGAATACTCCTCCTGTGGATCTGTGGAATATCTGAGGCTCCTCTTCAAAAAGCAAAACTCTCGTACTGCTCCAGGTGCAGATGAGTAGAGTCATTAATGAGCTCTGATCCAGTGCTGTTTAAATGGACACCTGTCTTGGATCTCCTGTTTTCAGAAGGATCCATAACTTAGGTAACGCTACTAGGGCTGTTAGGCTCTTGGTAATTTATTTAATATTCCTTTCACTGCACTTTCCTGTCCACAAAGAGCATGGAAATAAAACCCATTAGTAAACTCCCCCCAAATAATTGCGTGGAGAAATAATCTTTTTAATTGCTGAATCTGCCATAGTCCACCTTTTCAGATGAATCAAGAAATATTTCGACCTGTTCCTCAAGAAACATTGATCCTCTTTAACCTCCTCCTCCTAAATCACTGGAATTCTCCCTGTCTTAGGACCACTGGTGGTAATCTTGCTCCTTCTCATATTTGGTCTCTGTGTCCTCACTCTAATAGTAAAATCTGTCCATTCAAGACTTCAAAAGATCCACCTTCAGATTGTTATCAACCATTCATAAGCTTAGCTTCATTTGCTAGCTACTGACCAAATCAAAGGACGCCATATATTTTGGTAAGAAGGAAAAAGGTATTTATTCAAAGCTAGTTCCAAGGAGATGGCGGGGCCCGTTTGCCTCTAATTACCATCTCACCATGTATAGGTGGGCAAGGGTAAGTAACAGAGAAGGGCAGGGGGAACACAGAGAGTTAATGTAGATCCTCACATTTGCTTGATCACTTCCGAACATTTCAGCTCATCCTCCTCTTTTTAGTTGAAAAGAATCAGACCCCATTCTCCTGGGGCTAATAGCATCTGCATATTCTGTCACTTGTATTGGGATGAGAAGGGAATGTTGGCTACATGTTCAGCAGGAGGAAGTCTGGAAAAGTTGCTTATCTCTAAAAGAAAAACATCTAACTTTAACTTTTAAAGTTAAATCTAACTTTTCAATTTGAAGTACCAGTTACAAGATTATTAATCAGATTGCAGGCCATGACTCTCCTGACAAAAATCACCAAGCTCTCTCCCATTGAACAGGGAACTCAACAATTGCTGGCAAATAGGTACTAACTGTTTTCTCATTGTGTTCTGAAAAGACATCCCTCTGTCCGATAACCTTTTGCTTTGCTAAGCAGTTAGCAAAGGAACCTGGCCGTATGGACCAAAGTGACCAGTAACAGTTTTGGTATAGTCAGCCAGGAGGTAAGTCCCGCCTCCTGAGAGGCATGGGTGTCCAGGTTTCCTACTGGAGAGGCAACGGGCACTTCAGCAAAGGGACCTATACCTCGTGGGTAGCTGAATCCATGATTGGGACTCCAGGGACATTCCAGAAGCTGCCTGTTCAGTAGGAGATTGGGCTGGGACAAACCAGTTAAACAACTAGGAAAAGTCCATCTGTCATGAAGACCCAAGGCACATGCACACAACATAGAAAGGACCCAGGATGACTGCAGTGCCTGAATACTGTACATGGGACCAATCAGAAAAGTGCCATTCTTAATTCTTCATGCACATCTGGTACAAAACCAAGTGAGCTTTTGATAGGACAGTGTGAATCTGTTGTGAGGACACAAGTATTTTTAAATAGTAGTATCACTGAATTCAGTTCTTGAACTAATTTATTGAAGTAATAGTGGACCTTATATGGAAACCTTCAACAGGAATTTAAAATATAAGTTATAAATTGTGTAGTAAAATAGAATTACTGATTACTAAGTATGTAATTGCTATATAACCCCTTTATAGCTTATGATTATAGCTTATAACTTATTAATATAGGTTATGATTATAACGAAATCAATAAATTTGACCATAAAGAAAAGAAAAAGATAAAAAGAATAGATAAACTTTCATGTGACTAACAGAAAAGCAAATATTTGCAACCATGCCATTGGTACAGAAAAATGGGATTTTGAGTTAAAAGGTGTTTCTTCTTAATACACTAAAGAGGATTTTAACGTTCTTACGAAGTATTTACAGAAAATATTTATGCTGATGCTTTCCTACACCTCCCCTGGGCATTTGTAATACATAATTAACTTATTTACTATCACTTATTAGTGTTTGCACTATTTGAGCAATGTAAAATGGTGTGTACAAATTGGCATTTAGCTTGGTTTTGTGTTTTAAAAAACAGAAATATAAAAATGAAATCAATACACGCTTAGAACTTCTTAACCACCAATCTGTAGTATACCAAATAAATGTTTCATGTTTTAGAGTATAAAAAGTATGCCCTGCTGTAAATTTATCTTTTAATTTTCATCATAGGCCTGTAATTTCAAACCATTAGAATTGCACAGCCGTTTTAGTTTAGGATAAGCACAATTTTTATTGTTAAATTGAATTTTAAAGTTTTAAATCACTTTTTAAGGAACCAAATAGTTCTAAGTTCTCATAATATAAACCTTTACCCAATATATGACAAAGTAGCTAGGCATCACAACACATGAATTAAAGAGAAGTATGGAATTCGTGGCCAAGATAATTGTTTTTATAAGTATTCTACTTATAGATCTAAAACCATTGTTTTCAAAATTCCCTAAGAGGTATATTAGTGAACTTGTTTGTGAAAAGGGGCAAACAAAGTCACATACTTCATTGTCAACATAGTATAAAAGAGAGTTTCTACAATATGGGCATATTGTATAACATGGACTCTAAGGGCCTAAAAATCATATCCAGATGTTAAAAGAACTTTGCGCAAATAAAAAGTAGGAAAGACAGCTCTAAAAGGGGGGTAACTTTGATAAAGGTGCTGAACTAAATTGTGGGAAATTTCCCAAAGCTGAAAAGTTCAGCACTTTGTCTTTAGCAGTTTCATGACAATCAGCACCCAGACAGTTTTCTTAATGTGTTTAGTATGAAGCCAGAAGTTCAGCTCAGTGGTGTACCATTTGCCTAGCACGCACGAGGTCCTGGGTTTGATAACCGAAATAGCAAAATAAAATAAAATAAAATAAAAGGCATCTAGCAGGGAAAAAACCTAAGCTGCATCCCCTAATATTCCACAATCAAGTCATTCTAAAATACTTAATGTCAGGCCAAAGATTTCATGAACTCAGTTCTCCTTTTGTTTGAAATTCCTTTTCTGAAAACAAAAGAGATACAGAGAATTGGAAAGTATTAAGTAGATTGTAAGAAAAAGCTAAGGATAGTGAATATCTGAAGTTAGAGGGAAATTCTACCAAGGAAAACAAAGTGTTTCAAAAATTAGTATAGCAAGGAGACTAAAAATATTATAGAAACTGTGCAGTGGGGATTTTTTATTATGCAATTAAAACTCATACATTTGCATGATTTAAAAAGATTTTCTTGGTTTACTTAACATGGTTTATTTTGTGTGAAAAATGTTCTGGAGAGATATATTGAGCAAAGCATACCTTCATGGCTATATTAAATATTTACACATTTTATATAATTATTTTGTCTTATATATTCCTTAGTCAATATTTGTAGTACAAAATGAGTACATTTATTGTGGGGAGTTGGTACATGCACATAACACGTCTTAATTCTTTTTTTATCTGCTATGCCTCCCATCCTTCTCTGTTCCTTCCAACTCTTGATCCCTTTCCATTTGCAAAAATTCTATTTCCATTTTTTTCCTCAAATCCTTTTATTCCTTTGGAATATTTAAAATGTCAGATTGGCTTTTCTCTGCCATACAGATATATACTCAGAGAATACAAATTTTTAATTCCATTGTATCAACACAGTAAGTAGAACTAACATTTCAATGTCAAATGACTGTCATTTATCTTCAGTTTTATATTATTAAGGTCAATGCTCCCAGTTTGAGAGAATTAAGCTGCATTTAGTTTAAGAAATGCTCGTGTTCATTTGGTTTTTAACTTTTTGCTTCTGTGAACAATGTATGAGAAGGGTTTAAAATGAAAAAAATTCCTCATTTTAATAGTAAAAGTGTTAATTCACCTTTATTTTTACTAATCTTGGGTCTCTGAGTATTCTCTGAGTATATATATCTGTATGGCAGAGAAAAGCCAATCTGACATCTAGATAAAGAATAACAAAATGAAGTAAAAGAAATAAATTAGTATATAAAAAAGCTTACTAAAACTAATTATAAATACAATATTAAAGGAAAAAACTTACTCATAATACAAATAAAACACATCAAAAATCTATTACCTGAATAAAGAAAACTATTAGCCATATAAGACTGGAATCTATATGTTTAATGATTTGGAAAAATATTTTTCTTACAGTACATTTGAAAAAAAATACTTAGGTAAACATGTAATAAAGATACTAAAATATTTTAGAACAAAAAACAGTATAGTTTAATTGTTTAATATTAAGAGCAAATTATACTGAAAAACATAAAACTAGTAATAATCAGGTAAAAGTGAAGCTTGTAAATTGGCCTCAACTCTCACAGACCTACTGAATTAACTCTTCTGAGACCTCAGATCCTTCCATCAGAATTAATCTCCAATTCAATCATTCATTTTCTTCATAACATAAATATAGCAATCCTGCAATGTGTACAAATTTAATTGCTAACATAGTTCACTGCATTTTGTAAGCATTCAATCATTATTTGTGTATTTCAAGGATAATCCTTCAATGCAAAGTACCATAATTTGTAATGTATTAAACTGTTCTATTCAAAGAAACTTCATTTATTCTGTTTTTTTTTAACTAAAAACATGTACTGGTAGATTGTAGATATACATAATGATCACATTCATCATAGTAACTTTGTACCTGTACATGATATATCTTGGTCCCTCCCCACACCCTTCCCTTCCATTTTATTTTTTTACTACAATTTATAAATCAGATTGGGGATAATATAACAAAAATAATATCAAAAAATCTGAGTCAAGCAAGCAGAAACCCCGGAGTTCGATCCTCAGCACCAAAAACAAGTCTGAGTCATATATTTTTATTAACATACTCAACCTCTTTATGTTACGAATGGTAATAATAACGTCACAGTAATAGCTAGCATTGGGGCGTTAACATTTGCCATAAGCACACATTTCCCATATAAAGTATCTTATTTAAGACTCATTATAACACTAAATTCAATTAGCTATATTTTATCACTGAGAAAACTGAGACACTAAAATGTTAAATAATTTAACCAATATGATAGTGGCATAATCAGGAAATCAAACCAAGGAGTATGATTCCAAAGCCAATATCAACATTGCATCCTTTGTAGTTACAAAAATTACATTTATATATGTATGTATGTATATATATATATGTGTAATCATATATACATATATGTATATAAAAATTAAATATATATGTAATCACATATATGTCTATAATAAAGAACTTCTAATAGTCAATTATAATAATAGACTAAACATAAATGCCATGTCTAAAAACATTCCAAAGAAAATCCACAAATGCATTTATATAATATTGGCAACAATGTTAAAGTTGGCTTTAGAAGGCTTTAAACATACGTGGAACTGTAATATATTTAAAGCCTTACGATTCAAATATCAATCTATTTCCTTCTTTTCCTTAATATTTCTACAGACTCTAAATTTTAATAAAACCGTTTTCTAGTGAAAATGAGCTTTTCTCAATAGGGTAAACTAAAAATAAAAAAGGTAATAAATTTATACTTTTTGTTTTTATAAATTGATTTTAGCCCTTACTACATTAAGAACAATTCACCAGATGTGCCATATTATTTGTGTAGTTAGGAAACTAATGTGGCCCTAAAAAATAAAAATGACTTTTACACATCACATCACAACAGAAAAGTCAGAGACAGCAAAATATTTTGCTAATTTTAGGAAATATGGAAACTAATAGGAAGTATTCAAAATTTCATAAAACTACCAGAGAATATGTAACAGTAAGACAGACTTTTATCTTTCATTCCATTTAATTTTCCATTGGATTATGCCTCAGGCTTGCCAGATGTAGAATATAAGTAACAAAAATGAATGTAGAATAACAGAACTAGTATTAAATTATAAGAAAAGCATCATCCTCAAAGAGAAACGTATTTCTAAAACTTCTGCCCGGCAGAATGATAAAAACTACTACACTAACCTAAAACATTTTACAGATATTATATTCATCCAAATGTTTCTTTATCCTATGCAGACAAAAACAGTAAAATAATCATGATGTTGTATATGATACTGGATCCTTAGATACAAGACCAAAAATAAAACCAACAAGAGAGAAATCAGACGAATTGGGTTTCATCAAAACCGAAAACTTTTTTGTTTCAAAAGACACTATCAAGCAATTAAAAGTAGAAAAGGAGAAAATATTTGAAAATTATGTGTCTGGTAAGGGCTTAACACTCAGAATATATAAAGTACTGTTAAAATCCAAAATAAAAAACAAAACAAAATCCATTTTTAAAATAGGCAAAGAATTGGACAGATATTTTTTCAAAAATGTTCCACAAAGGCCAATGAGCACAAGAAAACACGCAAGAACTCAAGTATTTATACACCCATATTCACAACAGCATTATTCATAATAGCCAAAAGGTAGAAACAATCAAAGCATCTCAATGGATAAATAGAAAAAAATGTGAGACAGTTATAGATATAGATCTCAAAATGTTGCCTGAAGAAGAAACATATTCCGAATGTGCTAAAGACATTATACTAAGAGAAATAAACAAACTAAGACCAAAATTGTATGGCTCTACCTACAAGAGGAACTCACAGTAGTCAAAATCACAAAGACATTAAGTAGTCAGAGTTTGAGAGGAGGAGCAAATGGAGAGTAATTGAATAATGGGTAAAGAGTCTTAGTTTTGCATGATGAAAAAAGTTTTTGAGAAAGATAGTGACCATGGTTGCACAACACTGTAAAGGCACTCAATGCCACTGACCTATAGATTTAAAAAATGGTTAAGCCAGGTGTGGTGGCACAAGACTGTAATCCCAGCTGCTGAGGAGCCGAAGGCAGGGAGATCACAAGTTTGAGGCCAGCCTGGGAAACTTAGTGAGACACAATCTAGAGTAAAAAATTAAAAGGGCTGGTGACATAGCTTAGTAATAGAGAACCCAGGGGTTCAATTTCTCCCTTCCTCCAAAGAGGTTAAAATGATAAATTTCATATTATATATACTTTATCGCAATTTTTAAAAAAATATTTTTTACAAGCAAAGAACATGAATAGACTTTTCCCCAAAGAAAATATGCAGTAGCAATAAACACATGAAAGATATACAATATCATTAATTATTGGGGAAATATGAATCAACACCACAACAAAATACCACTTCATAACCACTAAGATATTTAAAATTAAAAAAACACAATAACAAGTGTGGATGAATATATGCAGAAATTGGAAACATATACATTGTTTTTAGGAATATACAATAATGCGAGCACTAGCTACTAAGGCAAATAATTTGGCAATTCCTTAAAAAGACAGAATTACCACATGGCTCAGAAATTCCACTCATAGGAATATATACAAAAGAACTGATCAGACATACTCAAAGACTAGCACAGTAATATTCACAGCAGCACTATTCACAATAGCCAAAAGGTTGAAAAAATCTAAGTGTCCATGAATGAGTAAATAAATAATAGTGGTATACAAATACAAAGAATATTATTCAGCTATAAAAGTAAATGTACTGATACATGCTATAAGCAAAAGAAACATCCAAAATTTTATACCAAGTGAAAGAAGTCAGTCACAACAGGATATATATATTATATGATTCTATTTATATAAAATACCCATAATGAATAAATTCTTAAAGACAAAAAATAAATTAGTAATTCCTATGGGCTGCAGTTAACTACTAATTGAGTGTACAGTTCCCTTTTGCCATGATGAAAATGCTTAGAAAGTAGATAAAATGATGGTGACATAATATTGTAATGTACTAAATTTCATAAATTATAGACTTGAAAAAGTTAAATTTGTTATGTGGATTTCACCTTAATTTAAAAAGAAGTAATAATCTAGAATTAGGGCTATGGTTAGAGACATTGTTATAAATATTAACAGAAATATACAAAGTAAATTACAGACCAAAAACCTGATAGACTATTACATATAATCAATTTATAAAATAAGTTGAAAAGTATACAAGGAATCATTTCCCTAGAAATAAAATAAAACATATACAATTATATATTAAAATAATGTGACTTTAGAGACATAAATTGTAATGTGAATGAAAACATCTCAGAGTTATTTTTTCTTGAAATTGTGGAAACATATTAAAATAAAAAATAATCTATCTAAAATACACTTTTCCTCCAATGAAATTTTGGTTTAAACTCAGTAGTAAAAAAAAAAGTGTTATGAAATCTTTGGTCCTTTCACTATTTAGTAAAATGACATAAAATAATAAAATATTATGCCTCTAGTAGGTGGGCTCTTTTGTGAATTCTACTGCACACACAATGATTGTGCCCTGAGTATCCACTGAACACAATGCTAAGCTGTGACTTTTAGCTAAGATCTGCTGGATCGTACCTGTCCATATTAATGGAACTTCTGCAATGAGTAAAGAACATTCAATGAGTGAATCAGACATTTTCTTCCTTACTAGTTATATGATCTTGGGTATTTCACTGAATTTCTTTGTGCACTTGTTTCCCTAAGTAAAACAGGGATAAAAGTAACATCTGCCATAAAGTTGTAAGTTAATATTAAGTAATGAATATATACTGCCTAAAACATAGAAAATGGTAATGTCACCCACTTTATCCACGTTACGGCTTCAAGCAAATCAGAGCATTCCATATCACAAACTTCCTTTCAATCTGTTTTCAGTTAGTATGAAACCTACTACTTTCTGAGCAAATTTGACTCAAAGACTGAATCTCTTGGTTGTTACCTTGTATGCCAGGCCTGAATGCATATTACAGTCACCCAGAAAACCTAAAAAGAACAAATGCCCAAGATTCATCATATAATCTCAACCCAGATACTGATTTAATTGTTTCAGGGAGTGGTCCAGTTATCCATATTTTTAAAAGCTAATATTAGAAATGTATCAAGATTAGGCCAAGTCTACTCCCTCTTTTCCATAGCCAACAGCTGTAGTTTTTTCTGTAGATTCTATATAGGTAATCTCCATTTAAAGAAAGAAGACAAAACAAATTGAAATGGCAAGGTTCAATATAGAGGCAAAAAAGGATAGTGATCAAATTCCACTTTAAAGAGAAATTTAAAAGGTCAAATATTCCTTAAAAGTAGAAGAATAGGCAGGATAGAGAGGAAGACATAGTACAGTGGAGTTTAGTGAATAAAAATGTGACAATTATAGTAGTATTTATAATGCTCTTTTCATATGTTCCAACTCTCAGTGCAACATTACAGATGATCTTATCTGATCTTTACAAGAATACATATGCCTTTTACACATGAGGAAAATGAGCCACTGAGATGTTCATTACTAAAGGTCATACAGTGAAACTGAAGAATTTGAAATTTCAGCATAGGATTGACCTCAAACCCATTTTCCTAAACACTGTGACACACTGCCACTCTGTACAAATATAGACATTATACTATATGAGACATATACCTATATTCTTTAATCTTTTCCCATTTCAAAAGTCAAGAGAATTACCTATGGTTACAAAACAATCAGCAGTGATTATTTTTGCACAGTGAGATTATAGGTCATTTTATTTGTATATATTTGATGAATTTCCTATAATAAATACATATTCATTTTTAATTTAAAAGTTATATTTTAAAGCAGGTATATCACAGAATTTTTATACTTCATATAGTCTCTAATAAATATATATTACTGCCCAAAACTATCAAAACTGAAAGGGAATGTTTTTCTTTAGTAATACATATTCTCAACAAAAGGCATATCTTTGTGAATTTTCTTTCCATTAGTAAAAATATACTGAAGCAAAAGAAAAATACTTACCTGTACATTGTCCTCCATTGGTAGGATCTCCATAATAACCTGGCATGCAGTCTTGACACTGTTTTCCCGTGGTTAGGTTTTTACACTGTTCACAAACATTATTATTGATGCAAGTGCTGTGTCCATTACACTGGCAAGCTAAAGAAAGCAGTAAAAACCATTACAAATATCTATATAACAATAGCAAGCAAAAATAGCTATCAAGACAGAATTTAATATAAAAATATGTATCCTAGCAAAATCAAAAGAGCAGTTCACAATTTTTAATGAATAACATATGTATCTCAAATTACTAATGCAAAACAATATATACATTAATTGTGTGCTGAAATTTTATCTTAATCTCTATAACAGCAGAAGGTAGAGATAATATGAAACAAAAAAATTACAGCTAAGCAGGGAAATATTTCTTAAAAATTCATATGAATAGTATGGCTATTAAGTTACATAAGCTGAATAATATAGCTTTGATAAAAAATCTTAACTTGTCAAAACTGTATTTGCACTTAATATCAAAGAATCAATAAATATAGAAAATTATGTGGCAAAAAATATTTACTTCAAGAAGATAAATTAGCTAGTTGTGGTGATGCATGCCTGTAATCCCAGCACACTGAGCAGCTGAGACAGGAGCATTGCAAGTTCAATTTCCACCTGAACAACTTAAAGACTTAGTGAGATTCCTATCTCAAAATACAAAATAAAAGAGAGCTGGAGATACATCTTAGTGCAAAGGCCCTGTGTTCAGTCCTCAGTACCACTATAAATAAATAAATACATAAATAAATAGTGAAATGCATAAACATAGAACTTTTAAATTAATTTACATAATGTATGCAGTATCTTCTTTAGGCATGAAAATTTTGAAGCTTAACTGAAATCGTATTTTAATTTGAAGCAAACAATCAGATTTTAAGTATAAGGACTTTTTTGTATCTTCATATACAAAAAATTTAAAATGTTTGATACTAATATTACAGCAGAAAAATTTCAGACCAGATATAAAGTTCATATACAAGGACATATGATTTCAATGCCTACGTGAAGCACTGATTACTTCAAGTAACTGCTTGCCTAGACAGGCATCATCATCCCTATCACCCTTATAAACACCATCATTATTATTACAACTAAAACAGCACCTAGCATCTCATTGAACTCTCACTCTATCCGGGAAAGCCAGTATTTAGCCAAGTCAGTTTGTGACTGGTATCCATTCTCATCAGTCAGAATACATGCTGTGTGAGTTTTTATATACTGTAAATACATGCCCAGATAGACTAGCAAGTAGCACACATGAATTATCTGATACCAAGAATAATGTGGTGGGGGAAATACTATTTTTAGCACCATTTCTAAAATAAGCCTAGGTTAAGGAACTGCCCAAAGTCCACAGCTACACTGTGATAGAAACAAATATGTAATTAAGAAGTCTGAGCTAGAAAATCAGGCATTAAAACCATATAAAACTGCCACTTGTATGGAGTAGATTTGAAAATGAGACAGATTTTTGCCAAGAGGTTATCATAGGTTCATCAACATAAATTAACTTCAAAGAGTAAAGAAACACACATGCAGAAAGATTAAACTTTACAGAAGTATTCGGAAACATAATTCTATTTAAACAGTATAGAAATCACATGAAATCATCATAGAAATGTGTTAATCATCATCTTCTGTATGAAACTGAGAAAAATATGATACAGTTTTAAACTGCATCATAAGTTAAGGAGAACTAGGATACAAGGCATTATATTTTGAATAATCACAATTTCATTTTAAAACCTATAAATATGCCTTTCAAAAAGTTAATGACAGTTACCCTAGTCTTGTTAATGATAGTTACCCTTTAAGTATTATGCTTAATAGGATAAATTACTCTTTCACAGAAAATTTACTATGTAGTACTGCTAACTCCTCATGTAAAAGCAGAAAACTTTTATTAAGTGCCCAGTACACATAAAGCATTACTTGAAGATATAAACTAAGAAGTAGGTTTTTCTCTGTACAGTACTTCATGAAATTTCTGGCCACATGAAGGAATCACTGGGGGGCGATGCATTAAATTTTGAATAAAGGATCTGAATTCAGCTCTCGCACCTAAAATCTTTCTTACAGATTAACACTGAAATAAGGAAATTTGCCAGCAACAACAGAAATATAGGTATGGTATAGCTACACAAACAAAACTAGATAGTCGTGATCTATATTACCTCTTAAAATTAAAAAAAAGACTCCTGGCATAATACTGCTCAAATTTCCCTTCCTGAATGAGGGAGATTTTGAAGACAAGGGTAGCCACAGGGAACCTAGGGAGCACATCACTGGGTTATACAACCATACAGCTACTGGAAACTGTGATCATGGGCGTCCAACAAAGTGGATAGATTAAGCAGAAAGCTGGTATAATTTAGATCTAACTACAGGAAAACTTTATAGCAAAAAAAAAAAACAAAAAAACAAAGAAAAGACTGATCATTGTCGTAGCCTACAATTAGTATGGTATCAATGGCAAAGGAGAAAGAATGTTATAAAAAGCTGTACAAACACACAACAGCTATATGAAACATAGATGAGGACAAGACAGACTATGATTATGTTTTATTCCTCTTTGCCACAAAAATGTTTACCAATAGTCAATCTAAGCTTACATCTAATAATTTTTCCAGGACACATTTTTACTGTAACCTAGCTAAAGAATATGAATAAAAATCAAGAAAAGCTATTGTTTCTATTTTGTTTAAATTTTAAAACCTGCTCAGATGGCTTCTCACTTATGACTACACAAACAGAAAAAAAAATAACATATTTAAAAAAGATAATGACAAATTTAGCATTTGATATCCAAATAGGAACATAGTTTTGAAAAATATCTGCACTCCAAAGTAGAGATGCAACATTTAAAAATATCTTGGCAAATTCAAAAAATTTCAAAAATGTATACACAGAAATTCAAGAAAAAACTTCACCCAAATATCCTCAATATATATCTACCTTAAAGGGAAAGAGAATTATCAGATGTTAACACGAAGCAGAGATTAAGAATAAGAATGGGATAAAGAAAGGTTTGTGTAAGCACCAGAATTTTACTATACATGGGATAAATAAGCAAGTAAGCACTAAGAGGCATAGATTTCAAATCTAGCAAGGCTATGAGATAAAACTGCTGGCATCCATAAGAAAAGGGGATAAACTGAACCATGTTCATAAAAATAAAGCCATAAACTGTAGCAATTATCTGAGAAAAAGGCACTAAAACACATACGCCCAAAAAGAAAAAAAAAAATCCACTAGTATATGTGTATGAGAGGAAAAAGGTACATGTAAGAACTTAAAGCCTCTGACAGGTATTATGTGTTGTACTTAAATTCACATTGTCCATATAGTAGAGTAACTCTAAAATGAAACATCAATATAAAAAATATCCTGCAGAAAAAAAAGTATTATAGATTTATAAAAAAAAGATGCACACGGGCCCTTGAGATACCTGCTCAATTTAGGTCACATAAATATAGTGTAAAACAGGGACTGAGAGGTTTATTTTTTCCTGTAAAGGACTATATAGAAAATACTTAGGCTCTGCAAGCCATATAGTCTCTGTAATAGTTACTCATTTCTGCTATTGTAGTACAAAAGCAATCATATACAGTATGAAATAGAGCACAGTATTACAATTAAAAAAAATTTTTAAACAGTTAGGCTGTAGACCAGATTTGTCCTCCAAGCATTGGTTTACCAATCTGACATGGAAGAAAAAACATTCACTAAATTAAATCTCATAATGAAAAGTTACAACAAACCACAGAGAAGAATCAGGAAAAATGAGAGAAATAATAAATGTAAGAAAGGACACCCAACTACTTAAACAAAAGAACAAATAAAAGATAATAAAAACATTCAAAATAATTAAAGATAGAAAATAAACAAATTTAAAGAAGTAAATACAGGTATAATAATGTCTCATCAATTAAAGCATATCAACAAAGATATGGAAGTAATTAAAAAGAAAAAAAGAAAATTAAAGTACAAAAATAGTAAAACATACAATACCTAAAATTAAAAATATCAGAGATGGATTCAACAGTAGATTTGAACTGGCAGAAGGAAAAATTAGCAAGCATAAAGATACATAAATAGACATTATGTGAAGTACAGAAGGTAAAAGAATGGAAACAGGTAAACAAAGAGATATGTGGGATTAACATATGTATAATGGGAATGGTGAAAAGAGATAATAAGGGGAAGAAAGGTTAAAGATTTAAAGAAACAATTTCTAAAAACTCTCCAAATTTGATAAAATGTGATAAATACAGAGATACTCACGAACAGATATATTGTAATAAAAATAAGGCCAAAGACAAGGGGGAGATTTTGAATTCAGCTAGAAAATAAAACTACTACTTATTTTCAAGAATTAAAATGCACAGGGTGAAAATATTTTCAGAGTACTCAAAAACAGCTGAGAGTCCTCTGGCAAAGCTATGATTCGAAAAATATATTGAAGTAATTCATGGTGGCACATTCTTATATCCCCAGCTTTGGGACACTGAAGTTCACCATTTAAGCCCATGAATTTAAGGTCAGCCTATGCAACACAGTGTAACCCCATGGAAAGATAGAGAGATAGTTATAGAGATGGAAAGATAGAGAGATAGTTATAGAGATGGAAAGATAGAGATAGAGATAAAGATAGAACAAGAGAAGAAGAGTGAGTGTGAAAGAGAGATGGAAATGAAATAATAACATTGCCAAATACATAAAAATTGACAAAATTCATTCTTATCAACTCCATTTCTCAAGAAATAGTAAAGTGTGAAATATTTGCAGGTCAGAGTATAAGAGAAACTGAAAGCTGGTGAGGTGATTCACAGGGCACTGGCAGGATGCAGAGGAAGTTGAAGACAGGAGCATGATGACTAGGGATTGGGGATCCACATCTGGGTGCCGAGAAGACTGTAGATCAGGTGCTAATTGAGCACACAAAGACTAAGAATGGTGAGATCATGGGAGACACAAGACAAAACAGACCCTGGAACAGGTACTTAACCATTCTTCCCCCCAAAATCAGAGTGTATCTGCCCATGGGACATGCTGTTCACTGCTCATGTTCCACCATCAGGTGGCCTTATGGGAGCTCCCACATCCCTTTGTTGGGAGCTGCAGCAGGACCTGAAGTGGGTAGAGAACTGGAGAAAGGTGCCCTAGCCAGAGGAGGTTCAGTGGCACACTTGGCAGGTTTATGATCAGAATAAAGAGACAGTTACAGAGAATCTTTTGAAGCAAAAGGAGGAGAGAAGATGGTCCTGGTGGAAACTAGCAAAAACTGGGTACTAAGTCAATCATACTGTATCATCTCTCCTTGAATTACCTGAGTAAGTTAGACATTAAAACAGACACAAAGGCCTATAGGTGGCCACACAAAGCACTTGAAGTGTGAAGGCAGCCTTAAAAGGACATCTAGATCATCAAACCGCCTCAGTCATTGGCAGGCAGCTGGGTGGATCATAAAGGAGACCAACTCTAAGGCCTGTAATAGCAGGTAGTGCAATGTGGACTGGAAAGTTAAGAAGCACAGTTAACCTGTAGATATAGCAATGTTCTCAGGAGGGCAGGGGAAGAGGGAGAGTGGCAGGATCAGAAGTCCATCTGGGCCCTTTGCAAAGGTCAAAGCTGCCTAAATTCACTGCTTGAACTCAGACTATAACATAAATAGGACTGTGATGATGCTTTAATATTGTTTTACAATGATGTGCAGTTTTGGAGGGATTGATGTTTCTCATTTTTTCTTTTCCTCTTCTTTCTTCTTCTTTCCTCCTCTCTATCTTATTCTTACCTTCCTTCTATTGCTTTCCTCTTTACATTATATATATATAATACATATACACACATATATAGTGTGTATGTGTGTATGTATATATGATATATAAAGAGATATAGTTATATAGATATATAGCTATAGTGTCTGAAGTGTCTGCATATGTGCAAAGGAGAATAAGAATAAACCAGTGCCTTAATCTACATAGTACTTTTCATGGGCAAGTGAGAATAACCCTCACCAAAACTGTGCACAGAGGATCCAAACATAAAGGTAACTACCCACATATTAACAGTTTCCAACATTCTCACAGCCTCTCTTAACCCACAACTACGCTTCCTTCCCTTTGCAGACATTCTCCCACTCCCAGAAAGCATTTTCTTAGGGACATCTGGGAAGATGGTGGAGTGGTGAGCAGCAGCAAAATAATCTCTCCAAGATTTAGAGTCCAGGTGCTGGGATATAGCAATGTGAGAAGAACAGAATAAGGGAAGTGGTTCTGCAAGACCTAATAAAGATGTGAAGTGAGAACTGGAGCCCATGGGGACAGCGAAGAGAGGGACCACAACACAGAAGAGGGAGGTGGCATGTGGAGCTTTATCCGTGAGTCCCAGCTTGTGGTAGGGAAGAAGTGACTAGAAACAACAGAGGGATGGTGATTACCAGTGACTCCAGTGGACTTAATGGCGAAACACACCAGCAGAATGGGGCAGTGGATGCTCCAGTATGCAATGGCTGGTGATTCTAGTCCAGTTCAAGCATCCGCAGGAGGGAGCAATTGGCAGGTCACCACTAAGGAAAAAGGCCAACTGAACTCAGGACTAAGCAGCAGTGGGTCAGATCAATCTTGATGCTCCTAGTATCAGGGTGAGGTGCAGCCACAGAAGACACATAAGGTCAGGGAGCCAAGTTAAACTTTGCAGGCATCCAGAGTCATGTGGGCTAAACAACTTGAGTCCCAGCTGTTCAACCAGAAATCAGAAGCAGCCCAAGTTTTGGTGGTGCTGAAAGCACAGGCTTGCTGGGATTATGCACCAACCCACCATAACTATTGCAGGCTTCTGTGATCAAACAACATGGATCTGGGCTACATCTGAACTCTTTGTCTATCAGTGACAGCAGAAACCATATTGAAGTGAATATTTTTTTCTTCTTTTCTTTACTTTTTTCCTCTTTCTTGATTGTTTGTTCTTGTTTTAATGACTGAGCATTGTTTCAAGGTTTTGGTTGTTTTCTTCTATTCTTGTTTCTGTTTCTTCCTTCTTTCTTTCCCTCTTGTCTTCACCAGTTTTTCAAAGCTTGTGTAATCTTCCTTTGTCCTTTCAGCCTTGTTTCTAATCTCTTTCTTTTTCTAGTGTCTATTTTTCCCCTAGACCTTTTAAAGTTTCTTGCCTGAGGGGAAAAATCATGATGAGGGAGGGTTCTAGGAATGGTGGGTCTGGGAATTAAACTCAAATAGCCATATTAAGGGGATATTTACTATATATAATTTTGGGGATAGTTTATATTTTTAGATTTTGTTATGTAACTATAAATCTTGTTCATACAGTTAAAGGTGGCAAATTGATAGTCACCACAGTTTATCATTTTCGAGGCTGTGCTTCATGATATTGCTATTAATGATTACACTACTTTAGAACAACAGGTGACATAGTTGTTCTAATAAGTTGTTCTTCTTTGTATGCCAAGACTGAGCCCCTTGAGGGTCATAAACAATACTATAGGATAGTATCAAAGAACTAGGGGCTAGGTCAAATAGGCAGCAAGTACTCATCCCAATAAATTGAAGATATAGCATCATCCAAAAGATCCAAAAGCCAAAAGTCTCCTACACCTACAAGACATCTCTGAAAAGTAGTCATTTCTTAAGGATTATTGACACTACCAATAAAGCTATCCACCACAAGCACTTTACAAGCATCAAGGCAGAAACTGAACTAAAAAAAAAAATGAAAAATGAGAAAACACAGAAGCAAAATTCAACCCCAGACTTCCAGGTTCCAAAGGCAAACCCAGGGGAAAATGAGGTGGAATAATTTTAAAGCTGCCCCACGTGTACTCTCTGAAACAGTAACAGCAGAAGTAACAAAGCAGATGAAAGAGGCTACAGAAAATTTAAAAATTAAAAATAATTGCTTAGATAACAAGAGATATGATGACCAACATGAAAAACATGGTTAGCAAATTCAGAGTATATAGAGATACAGAAATAGAAGAGCCTAGGAAAATGACGGAAACCATGAATAGCCAGCAAAGGAAAATAACGGAATCCATGAAACACATTCAAACAGATATCCAAGAGACTTAAAATTCTATTGAAAGTATATACAGCAGAATGAATTAATTTGAGGACAGACTCTCAGATCTAGAAGACAGAATTGCACATAACAATCATGAAAAGAAAGATTTCTTAAAAATAGCAAGGAATCACAAAACAAAGAAAATCAATTCAACAGCTACTAGATGATGCAAAGAAGAGAATAAGGTTGATCAGAGTCAATAAAAAAGAAAGAAATAGGAAAAAAAAAAAAAAAAACCTGTTCAAAGAAGTAACGGCAGAAAAATTCCCAAGCATAGAAACAGAACTTGACATACAGATAGGTGAGATATACAGAACTCCAATTAGCCATGATTTTAAAAAATCTACACTAAGGCATATAATAGTCAAGATTAAAAAATTCAACACGACAGATGAAAAGCTGTTAGAGAAGAGAAACAAATTACTATAAAGGAAAGACCATCAGAATCGGAGCAGACTTCTCAGCACAAACTATTAAGGGAAGGAAAGCATAGGGTGAAGGATTTCATGCCCTAAAAGAAAACAATCTCCAGCCCAAATTGATGTACCCTGAAAAACCATCATTCAAAATTGATGATGAAATAAGACACTTCAATAACAAAAAACACCTGAAAAAAATTCATGACCACGAAACCAACACTCCAAAATGTTATGAAGAATATTCTAGAAAGATAAAATGAACACTATAATCCCATGAACACCAACAGAAAGAATTCACCAGATAAGGCAAGCAATTAAATAGGGGAAAGAAAGGGAATTAACACAAGGAAAATAACAAGAATAAGTCAATATATAACAGTTACAGGCATCAATGTAAATGGTCTCAATTCACCATCAAAAGAAAAATACTGGCAGAATGGATAAAGAAACATGATCCGACAATATGCTGCATAAAAGAAACATATTTAACTCAGAAAAGAAATCCATAGACTAAGGTCAAAGGATATAAAACAATATTCAGAGTGACAGGAACCTGGAAAAAAGTGGGTGTAGCTACACTATAAGCAGACAAAATGAATTTCAAGCAAAAAGTGATCAACAAAGACAAAGAAGGTCACTAAATAGTTGCTAAAGGAAGAATTTAGAAGAAGAAATGACAATCATAAATACAAATTCACAAAATACTGGTGCACAAAACTAAATATTGATGGAAATAAAAAATTAAATAGGTACTAATACAATTGTAATGGAGGGCCTCAATACCGCACTGTTACAAACAAATGATCAAGTAGACAAAAAACCAACACAGAAATGTCACAAAACAACCAAACATTTGAACAAAAGTACTTAGTAGAGGTCTCTACTACAGTACTCTGAAAAAAGGAGATAAAAGAAGATATCAGAAAATGGAAAGATATCCCTTGTTCTTGGGTAGGAAGAACAGTGAAAATGGTGCTATTTCCAAAATTACTATAGAGATTTAATGCAATCCCAATCACATTACCAACAGTACAGCTCACAGGATTAAAGAAAACAATCCTAAAATTCATTTGGAACCAGAGGAATCCTAGAATAGCAAAGCAATTCTGGGCAACAATGGCAAGGCAGGGGACATCACTATGGTTTATTTGAAATTATACTACATAGAATCATCTCGAGACCATACTCTTAAGTGAAATAAATCAGACACATATGTTTAAATATCATGTTGTTTCTCTGGTGTAAGAAACTGAAAGTGTATAAAGACTGAAATGTACTATATTGGGAAAGGGAAGACATTGGTCAAATAGAAAAGGGAACAATGGAGGGGGAGAAATGAATGGAGGGACAAGAGAAATAAAGAATAGAAGGAAAAAATGGAAATAAAGCTTTTGTAAATAAGGAGGGAGGACGGGGTGAAAGGAGGGGAGGAAACAGGAAAAAAAGAAGCAGCAAGATATACCATGTACAGGTCCAAATCCCCTATGATGAATGTTATCATCATGTGTATCTAAAATGTACCATTACAATAAAATTAAAAATAAAATTTAAAAAATAAAAAATGAAGTTGTACTACAAATCTACTGTGATAAAAACAACATGGTACTGGCCCCAAAGCAGACCCAAAGATCAATTGAACAGATGAGAAGATGCAGAAACAACCCCAAGCACACTCGGCTACATTATCTTTGATAAAGTGGCCAAACATCTACATTGAAAAAAAGCCTCTTTAAAAAATGGTGCTGGAAAAACAGGCTGTACACATGCCAAGGATTAAACATAGATCCACATCTCTCACCATCCTCTGTAGTAAAATCAAAATGGATCAAAGATCTAAATATTAAAATAAAAACATTAAATCTGTTGGAAGATAGAACTCTTGAAGACATAGGTTTAGGCAAAAACTTCATGAACAAAACCCTGATATCCCAGAAAATAATACAAAGAATCAACAAATAGGATCGCACCTTATTAAAGAGCTTTTGCATGGCAAAAAAAAGCTCCGAAAGAGTGAAGAGACAACCCACAGAATGGGAAAAATTTTGCCAGCTGTTCCCTCAAAGGACTAATATCTAGAATATATAAAGAACTCAAAACAATCAGACCCCCAATTTTAAAGACCCAGTCCAAAAATGGGCATCTAAAATAAACAGACACTTAAGAAGCAGAAATGATAAATATATGAAAAAATGTTCAACATCACTGGTTATTCAAGAAATGCAAATTAAAAAAAACACTGAGATTTCATCTCACTAAAGAAAGAATGGCTACTATCAAGAAATCAACCATTAACAAATGCTGGATGTGGGGTGGAGGAAAAGGAAACTTCCCGACTGTTGGTGGGAGCATAGATGGGTGGAACCACTGTGGAAATCAGTGTGTAAAATTCCTCAAAAAAACTAAACCTAGAAGTTCCATTTGACCCAGCTATGCCCCTGCTTGGTATCTTCCCAAAAGAATTAAATGCATCCCAAAAGATATGTGCACGTACATGTGCATAGCATCACATTTTCTAATAGCTAAATCTTGGAAACAGCCCAAATGCTCATCCATGGATGAAAAGGTAAAGAAGATGTGATATTTTTATACAATGGAATACTACTCTGCCATAAAGAAGGATAAAATTGAGGCATTTCTAGGGACATGGGAGCACGTTGAAACCATACTCCTAAGTAAAATAAATAGGAAAAACATGTTTATCATATTGTTTCTCTGGAGTAAAAAACTGAAATGGAAATAAGGACCAAAATGTATAAATAGATATTAGGAATTGGGAAGAAGTTACTCAAATGGGATGGGGAACAAGGGAGAGAGAAGGGGGAAAAGAAGGAAAGGAAAAGAAAGAGGATAGAAGGGGGAAATGGAAACAAAGTTTTTGTTTGTTTTTTTTTAATAAGGAGGGAAAGAAGGGTTGGAGGGAGGGAGAGGGTATTGGGGAAAAAAGAAGAATCAAGATGTATTATGTACAGGTAACAAATTCCCTATAACAAATATGATCATAGTGTATATCTAAAATGTACCAATAAAATTAATTTTCAAATGGTATAAATGTTCTCTCAAACTCCCTTAACACTAGCCCTTTATTCCAGGTCTAAAAATAATTCCAATAAAGTCTGATTTCCTGTCTATTCTACACGCATTGATATTTCACTTCTCTCCTCTTATTACTGCTTTGCCCCATTCTCTATCTCCCCCACCACCACCAGCAATGAGAGTTATTAATGAAAGGTATTGACTGATTCCTGTAATTGCAGTGGTTTCTTGTTGCTAATTCCCTTATTTCCCTGTTTGCCTAATTGCTCACCCTGCTTGCTGTATCCATTCTAGTAGACCTTTTGGCATTGCTGTCTTCACTGTCTCTTTCTTGGATACACTTGAGAAACTTTTGTAATGCTGGTTTGGTAGTCATGAATTTTTTAAGGTGCTCTTTCTCATGAAATGTCCTAATTTTTCCATTAATTTGAAAGATAGTTTTGCAGGACATATCAATCTAGGTTTTAATTTGTTTTCTTTCAGAGCTTGAAGAACTTCCCTCCACGCTCTCCTGATCTTTCAGATTTGTGTCCTGAACTCTGCAATAATTCTAAGAGATTTACCTTTATGGGTGATTTTATTTTCTCCATAAGCTTTTATAATTCTGTCCTCATGTTGGACTTCTGATATTTTGACTATGATGGAAAGTTCATGGAAGTTCTTTTTTGACTGTGGATATTTAGAGTTCTATGTGGCTTACTTACCTGTATGTTGAATTCTTTTCCCATACTTAGAAATTTGTCTGCTATGATTTGTGTAAACAGATTGTTTTTGCCATTTATTTGTCTTCTAATTTCTAATTCTAATTAATTTAGGATGTTCTTTGTATCATCTGCCAGCAACTACTGGATCTATTTCTTATGAACTCTTGTTGTTTTTAGGATGTGTCTGTGTGTATGATCACCTGCATCAGCCCTAGCTTCGATTTCAGCTACTCCGCTCACATTGGTCACTCTTTGGCCCATGTTTTCTACCGAATTTTTCATCACCTGGTATATCTTTATGAATTCCAATTATTTCATAATCTGGTCATTAATGTTTTGTATCATTCTGTTTGCTTAGCCAAATTTTTATTTGTGGCCTCTTCACATTCACTGACATTCAGAGTTGAATCATACTTTTGAATTACTGGACTTAATAGACAGCTATAGTTAGTTTGACTCAATAACAGAATACACATAAATACACTATCTTTTCAGTTATGTAATTTTTGAGCTCAGCAAAAACCATAGTGAGCTGTTTGTTCCTTCTCTTTCAGTTTGTATAGTTCAGCCATTTAGTTTCTGATTTGGTCACCAATGATGGCCTGTGGATCAGCTTTGTCTTAGTTTTTGTTTTATCTCTCATGTTTCTATTTTATTGTGTGTGTGGAAGGTTTAGGATCAATTAGAGTTGAATGACTTTGTTGCTAGCATGAAGACTTCTTTAATTAATGTCTGCTTCTTAGTGGTGTGATGTTGATTTTGGCTCCTTTTTTGTATTTATCTACAGTTTAACCCCTCAGTTTAATAGGATCAAACACTGTTACAACGTTACATGAGGTGAATCCCTATCTGTTACAGAATATTACTCTCATCAGATGCTACCGTAAGTCAACTGCGCATATTAAAATGGTCTTGAATCCTCAATCAAGAGACACAGATTTCCAGAATATCAAAAAACAAAGCCAACAGTAGACTACATACAAGAAACACACGTATTATTTAAAGAAATTCATAGATGAAAAATCAAAGAATGGAAAGCCACTCTTCAGACAACGGGAGCCCAAAGGGAAGAAGGAATATCTATCCTATTTTCTCATAAAGTAGATTTCAAGCCAAAGTTAATCAGAAAAGAAAAAGAAGGTCCCCTACTAATAAGGAGAAAATTTAAGCAGGATAAAATAATGACTATAAATATATATGAACCAACAACTTACACCCAATTTCATAAAACAAATACAATGGTACCCCGTTTGACAAATTGAATTATTTCCACAATTCTGGTTGTAAAATGAATTGGATGAGAATGGAAGCAAACTCAATGATTAGGTTTGATGTTGACCTTATGGGGAAATTTGGATTCTCATCCAATCTGGATTGAGACCAGAATTGTGGAAAGAACTAAGTCCATGAACAAAGATACCAATGTAATACTAGACAGAAAGGATCAAATAAATGTCAACATAACCATACTGGGGGACTTCAGTGCTCCACTTTCGCAAGTACATAGACCAACTAAATTAAAAAAAAATTGACAAAGAAATATCAGAGTTGAATCATACTTCTGAACTTCTGAACTTAACAAATATCTACAGAGTGTTCAACCAAATAACAACATAATACACATTCTTCCCAACTACATATTGAACTCTCTTCAAAACAAACCACATACTAGGCCAAAAACCTTGCCATAAATGCAAAAGAATCAAAATAATCTCATGCATTTACCTGATAATAATGCAATGAAACTAAAACCAAATGCTAAAAGGAACCACAGAAAATATGAGAACTCAGAGACTAAATGGTTCGCTCATAAATAATCAATGGGTCACAAAAGGAATCAAACAAGAAACCAACCACCTCCTAGAGTCAAATGATAATGGCAGTAAAACATAGCAGAACCTGTAGGACACAATAAAAGCAATCCTAAGAGGAAATTTATAGCATTGAATGCTCAAATCAGAAAAACGAAGTGGTCCCAAATAAGTAACAACACACACATCTCAGGGCCCTGAGAAACAAAAACCCAAATCTAAAACTAGTGCAGGAAAGAATGTTATAAAGATCAGAGCAGAATTTAATGAAATTGAAACACAAAAAAAAACAAAAAATAACTAATGATCTAAGAGCTGAGGTTGAATGGATTTCAAACTCAACAAACCAACAAGCAAACTTAGCAAAAGAAAAATCCCATATCCATGCAATTAGAAATGAAAAAGACATTGAGTAGTCCTCAGGTGAGGGGAGAGGCCCCACCCAGCCACTGCCACTTACCCTGAAGTCTCAAGTCCCCTGTGGGAAAGAGTAGAGGCCCTGCTCCTCCCACCACCCAATGACACCAGAGACTCGGGCACCATACGGGTGAGGAAAAAGCCCCTGCCATCCTCTGACAACACTGGAGCCTTGTTAGCACAATGGGAGAGGAGAGAAGCCCTGCACCACCCCTTCACTAGCAACACCAAGCATTCACGTGCCCAATGGGTAAGGAAAAATGCCATCATGCCCCCTGCCAACACTGACGTCTCACATACCCTACAGAAAATGAAAGAGGAACAGCTCTATTCTTCCACCAGGGCGTCATGCACCCCATGGAACAGGGCAGCAGAGGGGACAACCAAAAGACTGACCAGACTGATAAGGAGACCAAAACCTAGGAAATGAGTTTTGCTCCAAGACTAATGTACTACCTTACTGCAGAGACAGGGTGAGAGTTAGGTTTAGAGATGGTGAGAGCAAGAAAGAGATTTTCTGAGATCCCCTGGGAAGCTCAAACGCTGGCCAGGATGATTACATAGTCTATATGCTGTGGTGGAATCTTCAGAGTGGGTAGATCTTGAAGGAGATGGAATTTAGTCTACTTGAGCTTTTGCACCACTACCTACATCCAACAGTGGTCTGATTTACTACAGGTCACTATCTGTGTTGCCTAAAAATCTAAACTAAAATCACAGATCTCTTTGCTCCAGTTAAGTGTGGTTGATGAGTGGTTGTTTGGTTTTGCTAGGATCCAGTTCATATTCGATGCCACTGTTGTCACTAACTTACTACTATATCAAGATGACATAGGTGGTGTTCTCAATTGGTTTTCTCTATATACCAATATGTGTATTGTCTAGGGGTCATAAATAATATTGATACTCAACCTAAAGAACCAGGCACCAGGCCAAAGAAGATGGAAACGTAGCACGAAAAAAAAAAAAAAAAGCGAGTAATGAGGCAACAACATGCCTCCAAAACTCCCAATTCCTCCCAAAACAGACCCAGGGAGGATTGGAGGAGATACTCAAATTTACACAGCAGAAGTGTCTGGAAGGGTATCAATGGAGATAAAAAAATATTTTAATAAGATGCTTGGTGAATTTATAGAAGATATGACTAAACACATAATGACCCAAATAAAACAAATATTCATTGAACCTAGAGAAGACACTAATAAAAATCTACCGAGCTAAGGAAAGAAATGTGAAATATGAACACACCAGCATAGAAAAGAATGTCAGTCCATTAAAAGTTCCAAATGGAATTCAGGGGCTTAAAAATATGATTTAAAGTCTGGGCAGCAGAAGCAACCAATGTGAGGACAGAATGTAAGCTCTAGAGGACAGAGCAATGGTTACTGATCAATTAATGAAACACACCTTAAAAACAAGAGAACATGAAAACTCAATTTCAGTTATCTGTAGGAATATGGATGAATTTTGAAACCATAATCCTTAGATTAAAAAAAATTAGATACAGAGACTTGAATACCACATGGTTTTCTTGTATGAGAAACATAATCTATAAATAACTGAAAGAACAAATAGAAGATAGGTAATAGGAAATAGGGATATAAAACTTGTGTTAATGGGAAGGCGATCATAAGACATGAGAGGGGGTAGAAATATGGGAAATATAAAAAGATTAAAAGGCAATAAGTATGTGAACCAACTCTCCAAAATCATTGTATTCACTCTCTATTGAAAACCTGTACTAACAAAAAAGAAACAAAAATCTGATGGGCAAATTGAATCCAAAGCAAGCAGTAGAAATTAAATAAGTCACTCCAATGAAAACAAGGCCAGGGGATTTAGCTCAGTGGTTATAGTGCTTGCCTCGCAGGCACAAGGCCCTGAGTTCGATCCCCAGCACCACAAAAATAAAATAAATAAATAAATAAAATAAAATTTTAAAAAAAGAAAAGAAAATATAGACTATGAAACAACACAGTAATCAATAAACAAGAAGTTGTTTCTTTGAATGGATCAACCCAATTGACAATATTCTACTTAGACTGACCAAGATTTTAAAAGTAGGCTCAAATCACTAAAATGAGAAATAAAAAAGGAGACATACTACTACTATTACAAAAAAATTAAAAAAGATGACAAAGGAACTCTATGAACAATTATATAACTATAAATTAGATAACCTACATGAAAAGGATGTATTTCTAGAAAGATACTATCTAGATAAACTGATTCAGGAAGATAATGATACATAGTATATTAAATGATGTTGTTCTCATTATTTCATTATGAAATTTCGTTTTCTTTTTCATGAAGTAAAAAAAGAAACAGAATATCTCACTAGGCTATAATAAAGAGGCAGATTAGTAAGTAAGAGCAAAATACATCCCCTGATCCAGGGGTTTGAATGGTTAATTCTGCCAAATTAAAAAGAATTTACACGAACTATTCATAAACAGTTCCAAATTAGAAAAGCAAAGACTTCCTAACTCATTCTATGAAGCTAATATTAACCTGATTTTAAAAAACTAGACAAAGACAACATAAGAAAAGAAATGAAAGAACAATATGCCCTTATGATTATGAATGCAAATATGTTCAAACAGTAGCAAACAACGCACAAGCATAAAAAAATACACACTATGACTAAGTGGAAATTATTGAGGAATGGGAGATTGCTTAAACATGAGAATGCATCAGTGCAATACAGTATAATAAAAAACAGAGGGGAAGAACTCCCATCATCATCTCAATGGAGATAAAATAGTGAAAAAAACTGCAAAAGATAAAAATTGTCGTAAGATAATAAACAGAATCAATAAAAATTCATAACAAGCATCGTACTTAATGGCAAAAGGCTGGAAATTTTCCTTACAACATCAAGATTAAGACAAAAATAGGACAAAAACTATGTGTCTTTTCACTTCTATTCAACATAGTTCTTGAGATCCAGTCGAGGAAGATTGGGCAAAGAGGGAGAGAGAGTGAGAGGGGAGGGAGGTGAGGGAGAGAGGGAGGAAGCAAGGAAGGAAGGAAAGAAAGAAGGGAGGAAGCGAGAAAGGAACGATGGAAGGTAGGAAGGCAGGAAGGAAAGAAACAGAAAAGAGAAAAAGGGACTAAGGGGTGGAGGAAGGGAGAAAAGAAGAAGAGAGGGAGAAAGGAAGGAAGAGAGAGAAGAAGACAGAGAGGGAGGCAGGGAGTTATTTGAGCTCATACCTGGGTTCAGCAATGCTGTAGCAAACAAGATTAATTATAGAAAAATTACTCCTCTCATATTTCTGTAACTTGCAGTGAACAATCAAAAAGTGTAATTAAGAAAAGAATTCAATTAGTAATAGTATCGAAAAGAGTAAAATAATGCATTTAACTAAGAAAATGTAAGATATGTACAATGAAAACTATAAAAACACTGTTGAAAGAAATTAAGGAAAATTTATCCTATGTTCATGGATGGCAATACAATACTATTAATAGAAATTTATCCCAAATTGGTCTACAAATGCACTACAATATCAATAAAAATCCAATTCCTGTTTATATAAGACTAGAAAAGTAGATCCTAGAATTCAAATAAATTAACAAAGGACTCAAATAGCCAAAACAAATGTAAGAAAGTAAAGCAAAGTTGGAAAACTAACATTTTTGAATTTTAAAAACTACTAAAAGATATAATAATCAACAGAATGCCGTAATGACTTAAGAATAGAATATAGATCAATGGAATAAAATTAAAAGTCCAAAAACAAACCTATATTTCTATCATCAATTGGCTTTCAACAAGAGTGTCAAGATCATTAAGTGGATATAGTCTTAGTAACAAATGGTGCACATACATATACAAAAACAATGAATTTAGAACTATACCTTACACTATATACAAAAATTAACTCAAAATGGAACTAAGATATAAACGTTAAGAGCCAAAATTGTTAAACATCTTAACACAAAACATAGGTACAAGTCTTCATGGCTTTGGGTTAGGCAATAGTTTCTTAGATATGACACCCAAAACATAAACAACAAGGAAAAATTGATATAGTAAGACATAAACAAAATAAAAAAACTTGTGCGCTTCATGAACACCACCAAAAAGGTTAAAAAACAACCCGTAAAATAAGAGAAAATGGGGACTCTTCTGGGAAGACGGTGGAGCAAGGAGAAGCAGAGAAAAAGGCTCTCCAAGATTTGTTGTCCAGACACTGGAATACAACAATTTAGGGAAGAGAAGGAGGGAAGTGTATTCCCAAGACCCAGCAGGGATCTGAAACAGAGTTGAAGCTCACAGGGAAAGCAAAAGGAGAGACCAGAGCAGAAGAAAGTGAGGGACGGACCACATTTCTCCCAGAGCTCCGGTTCATGGCCCCAAATCATGGGCCCCAGCTCTCGGTGCAGGTGACACAGCTTGAGCCTGCAGACGCATGGCAACTACTAGTGCTCCCAGAAGCCTCCATAGAATCACACATAAGTGGAGCAGAGTAGTGGACATGGCCGACTGCAGTGGCTGGTGAGTTATGTGAGTTATTTCGTATCAGACATCTCCCAGGATAGGGTAGCAATTGGCCAATCACCATCTTGGCAAGGGGCCGACCTCAGAACTCAGAAATGCTGTCAGTGGCTTTTAGTGCTGGGGCAAGGTACGGAAAGGTAGAGCAGAGTTCAAACGCAAGCCAGCAGGAGGGCAAGGTGCCAAGTTCAAATTGGCAGGGAACTAAGTCCAAGACTGGGAGACACACAGTGTGTCTCCAGCTGAACAAATTCGGTTCCAATCCCACAGCCAGAGACCAGGATGAACTTCAGTGGAATTGGGGAAACCTTGCTACTGAACCCACCTGGGAACACTCATGAGCCTGCCATAATCTACTGCTAGGATTAACCAACAAGGACCTGAGCCTGTCTACTCGGCCTACCAGTGATAGCAGAGACATGCCTGGAAGCAGATATTTCTTTCTTTTTTTTTTTTTTTTTTTTTTTTTCTCATTTTGAATTTTTTTCCTCTCCACTGTTCTTTTTCTTGTTTTCTTTTTTCTCGATTTTATCGGAAGGTGAATTTCTAGTTTTTTGCTGTTATTGTTTTGTACCGTCCTTGTTTCTATTTCTTCCCACTCTCCTTCCCTCCTGTTTGCTTTACTGGTTCCCCAAAGTTTGCAAAACTTCCCCCGTTTTCCAACATTGTTTCTCATCTCTTTCTGTTCTACTATTTCTCTATTCTTTCCTCCTAATCTCTTTTGAATTTTCTCCTATGAGGGTAAAATCATTGTATTGAGGGCATATTTACTGTATACATGTTTGCTTTATTTTGGATATTGTTATAAAACCACAAATCTAGTTCATGTGGTTAAAGGTGGCAGATCAATAGTTACTACAGTTTGTCATTTTCTAGGCTGTGTTTGAGGCTACTGTTGTTGCTGATTTGACAGAAGGTAACAGAATTGTTCTACTCAGTTCTTATTTCTCTTATCTGTGAAGACTCAGATTGTCAAAGGGTCATAAATGACACTATAGTCTACGATCAGAAAGCTGGATACAAAGTCAACACTCAGAAATCAGTAGCATTCCTGTACACAAATAATAGACTCACCGAGAGAGAAATTAGGGAAACAACACCTTTCACAATAGCACCGAAAAAATTAAGTACCTAGGAATCAATCTAACAAAGAAGTAAAAGATCTATACATCAAAACCTACAGTACTTTGAAGAAGGAGATAGAAAAAGATATCAGAAAATGGAAAGATATCCCTTTCTCCTGGGTAGGAAGAACAAATTCAGTGAAAACAGTCATACTCCCAAAACTGTTACACAGATTTAATGCAAGCCTAATTAAATTACCAATAGCATACCTCACAGAATTAGAGAAGGCAATCCTAAAATTCATTTGGAACCAAAAGAAACCCAGAACAGCAAAAGCAACTCTGAGCAACAAAAGCAAAGCAGGGGCCATCACAATCCCTGATTTGAAATTGTATTAAAAAGCTACTGTAATAAAAACTGCATTGTACTGGCACAAAAACAGACCCCAAGACCAATGGAACAGATTAGAAGATGCAGAAACATGTCCAAAGAGTCTCGGTCACCTTATCTTTGACAAAGGGGTCAGACAACCTCACTGGAATAAAGACAGCCTCTTTAATAAATGGTGCTGGAAAACTGACTCTCCACATGCCAAAGGTTAAAACTAGACCCATGTCTTTCCCCATGCACTAAGCTAAAATCAAAGTAGATCAGGGATCTAAATATTAAAACACTAAATCTGTTGGAAGATAGAATAGGTAGAACTCTTGAAGACATAGGTGTAAGCAAGGACTTTATGAACAAATCCCCAGTTGCCCAGAAAATATCACAAAGAATAAACAACTGGTACCTAATCTTATGAAAAAGCTTTTGCACATCAAAAGAAATCATCAACAAAGCAAAGAAACAACCCACAGAATGGGAAAAAATTTTTGCCAGCTATTCTTCCAACAAAGGACTAACATCTCGAACATATAAAAAAACTCAAAAAAATCAGACCCCCCCAAATTTAAAGACCCAATCCAAAAGTGGGCAGCTGAAATGAACAGACACTTCTCAGATGAAGAAGTAGAAACAGCAAATAAACATATGAAAAAATGTTTAACATCACTGATCATTCAAGAGATGCAAATTAAAACAACCCTGAGATTTCACCTCCCTCCAGAAAGAATGGCTATTATCAACAAATCAGCCAATAACAAATGCTGGAGGGACTGTGGAGAAAAAGCAACCCTTCTCCACTGTTGGTGGGAGTGTAGACTGGTGCAACTGCTATGGAAATCAGTGTGGAGATTCCTCAGGGAACTAGGACTAGAGGTTCCATTTGACCCAGCTATTCCCCTTCTTATTATCTTCCCAAAAGAATTAAAAGCATCATACCACAGCGATATATGCACACCCATGTTTATAGCGACCCAGTAGGTAATAGCTAAATCTTGGAAACAGCCCAAATGCCCATCAACCGTGGAATGGATAAAGAAAATGTGGGGTTTTTTATAGGACGGAGTACTACTCTGCCATAAAGAATGATAAGCTTGAGATATTTCGAGGTAAATGGATGCATCTTGAGACCAAAATCTTAAGTGAAATAGACACACATGTTTAAATACTGCATTGTTTCTCTAGTGTGAGAAACTAAAAGTGCAAATAAAGACTAAAATGTAATATATTGGGAAAGGAAAGAAAATGTCCAAATGGGAAGGGGAACAAGCGAGGGGGAGGGAGAGAGGAATGGAGGGACAAGAGAAATAAGAAATGGAAGGAAAAAATGGGAACAAAGCTTTTGTAAATAAGGAGAGAAGACAGGGTGAAGGGAGGGGTGGGGAATGAGAAAAAAGAAGCAACAAGATATATCATGTACAGGTACAAATCCCCTATGATGAATGCTGTTGCTATGTACATCTAAAATATATCATTAAAATAAATTTTTTAAAAGCCAAAAAAAATCTTTAAACACACAAAAATAGATAAATAAATAAATATATAATATTTCTCTTTTTTTGTGTGGGGCTGAGGACTGAACCCATGGCCTTCTATATGCTAGGCACGTGCTCTACCACTGAGCTAGATCTCTAGTCCTTCAAATTTCTTGACTAAAAAGCATTCATTCTTCTTTTTACCTAATGTTCCCTGCCTCTGCTCTAAAAAAGTAATGCAGAGTCCTAAGGGATATGTACTTTTTTCCTTCTGAAATACTTGTGTATGTAGAACAGCTATGCCTGATCTAAACACAACTTTCTTGATTATACTAAAAACTTATTAAATCACATGCATTCTTCTGCCTCTGAGATTACAAAATTTTCCTAGCTAACACTATTTTATATTTGAGCCAGATGGCACTATTGTGTGTGTGATGTCTATAACCTCACCGTACGACAATATTTCAAATATTTTTCTCCCGTTTTCCATTTTCTCCTTCTGAAATTTCTACTGGGTATACTTGGATCTTTTCATTATATCCTGTCTATAACCTCTTTTCACACTTTACATCTTTTATGTTTTTCTAGTTATTTCTCTTGGACTCTGAATTGTATCTTCATATGTATATTCTACTTTGTTAATGATCTTCTTAGCTACCGCTAATATTCAGTGCAACCACTGAATTTCTAATTTCAGTGACTATATTATTCATTTATAGAAATTTCTGCTAACTAGTTCTCTAAACTGCCATGTCTTAAAAAAATTGCACTTTGAAATAATTTTAGATTTACAAAATTGCAATAATTGCACAAAGCATCCCTATCCACCCAATGTTAGTATCTTACCTTACCATGTATATATCAGAATTAAGAAATTAACATTGGCACAATATTATTAGCTAAACTATAGACTTCAATTGGATTTCACAAGTTTTGCCAACAAATATTCTTTTTTTGGTTTCACTAGCTAATCCAGGACATCACACTATTTTTCATTACCATGTGCACTCAACCTCCTACAATCAGTGAGTCTCTCCTCTTTTACAACTATGACTCTTTTAAACAATACTGCTCAAATATTTTGTAGAATGACCCAAAATTTGGGTTTGTCTGATGTTTTCTCAGTAAGGAAAGAGCTTTTGGGTAAGAATACTACCATAGACATGAAGTGACCTTAGCATTAGGGGTTAAATGATACTAACATGATTTATTAGCAGTTTATTAAAATTGGTCATTTGGCTAACATGATGTCTACCATAATTTTCACTGTAAAGTTACATTTTTCCCCTTCGGTGTTGTATTCATGAGATGCAAATCACTGAGTACAAAGCACACTCAATGTGAGAGAAATTAAACTCCATCTTCTAGGGGAAGGGCTATCAAAGAGACTATGGACATATGTTAAAATCACCACAGTAATTAGGAAATACTTTTGGAAATTATACTTTGAAGCTATTCACATATCCTTTCTCCTTAAAGATTCACCCACTAATCCAGGTGCAGTAGTGCTTGCCTATATTCCCAACACAGAGGGAGACTGAGGCAGCAGGAGCAAAAGTTCAAGTTCATTCCGGGCAATTTGGCAAAATCCTATCTCAAAATAAAAAAACAAAAAGGGCTAGGACTGTAGCTCAGGCTTATCATGTCCCTGAATTCAATCCCCCCCCCACAAAAAATGGAAGCTTTCAAACTAAGGCCAGCTAACTCCATTATAGATGCCATTGACAGTATTTTTATATATTTATCATGGAGCTTCACTGGATTCACTAAATTGCATGAGAATGCTAAGATACTACAATGATATGAACAATAAAAGATTATAATAACTTGGTTCACTCAAGCAGAAACTGAAATTGTTTTCATCACATTTTTATTACCTGGACACTGGATAAAGGACCATTCATAGTTCTTTTCTTTAGGGCAGAGATTAGTGTCAAGAACCATCTCACTGTTGTGTACTCCAATAAGTTTCATTGGTCCCCGTGAAGACCCTTCAATGCAGTGTCCTCTTCCTGTATTACTAGGATCATTGCACCAGCCACATCCAGGCTGTTCCAAACACTGTCCACATGTTCTCAATCCAGAACAATTCTGAGCTGCATGAAGGAACATTAAAAATATTGTATGACTTTATATTCAAACAGAATTACAGGCTAAAATTAAATATGATTATAGAAAATATATAACCATGAAAAATAGTAAAATATCATCTGTAGGTAATGTATTTCTGTATCAATACCTAAGACACAGGAATTATTTAAAGCACATAAAAGAGGAAATAAATAAATTGATTTGGGTGTATTAAAAAGAGGCATGGTAACCATGACATGAGAGAAAATGAAGTCACTGCTTAAAGAGTCCCAAGCTGGGGATTTAGCTCAGTGGTTAGAGTGCTGACCTACAAGCACAAAGCCCTGAGCTCGATCCCCAGCACCAAAATAAATGAATAAATAAACAAAAATTTACAAAAAAAGACTCCCAAGAACCCTTCCAGTGCTAGCACTTTTGAGGAGGTGACCTAGCAGCCTACAGAACACCCAGGCTATTGATGATGATACTGAGCTATGTTCACCATTCTTGTACCTAGTGAAGGTCTTCAATGAAAAACTCTGTCCATGAACATCCAATGTAAGTGATGGCTGCCCATTCCCTGAGATTCCTGAGTCCCATTTGCACTGCTTTTTGTGGGTAATGCTCTTCCCAAGGTGCCAAGATACAAGTTATTTGGCTATCATGTGATAGGTAAATTCAGTTTCACCCAAAGAATACACTGAGAACATGGGAGTATGCTACTCTCCTTCAATCAGACAACCAGATGTACACAATCTAGCTAACTTTCAGGGCTAAAAAAATATCATTCCAAGACTAATTCACTGAAGCTCAACTTTTACTTACAATATAAGAGACTCACCATAGCCTATGAATGTTGTGATATATCATCCAATGATGAAGAGATATTATAATCTGATACCATATTCATACTCATTGCTAAGTAATGCTTTTAATTTTTAATCAGACCACCCTATATTGGGCTGAGATTTTCTATAATCCTTTTATTTTGCTACACATGGCACACTTTGTTTAGGGAACTGTCGATTCACAGAAAATAGTGACAGATATATACAGCACTGTGAATGGTGTCTTCTAGTCACATGGTAGAAAATCCTCAGTGGGGAAAGAAATGGTAGATTTCTGGAAAATTCAATTTTATTGTTGTAGTGTTAATAACTCAGCTGCCACTCCATATTTAATATTACTAGAAGCAATAATGTTCTTCCTACTACTGCAAATAAGAATGGCATGAGTTTCTTAGTGAACATCAGAAACTCAATATACTAAGCTGTGCAAGATAACATAATATTAAAGAATTCATCAATGATAATATTATTTGCTATGAATTCTCTGAATGCTGAGTATCTGAGTGATTGGACACAAGAATGTATTCTAGCATCACCTATTTCCTTAAAAAAAAAAAAACAGAAAATGAACTGTGTTCCAAGAGTCACTGAACACTAATAGGTAATATTAACCCTGCAGACAAAATTCATTTACTGACATAGTCTTCTGGAGATTTAAATTTTTGCCAATAGTACACGATGGTAAATGATGCTTCATTTAAAATATATTCAGATAACTGGACATTTCCTACAATTCCACAGCCCTCCTTAGTCTGGTTGATGTGAAATATTTCTCCTATATCTTTAAATGTAGTGTGCTCACCATATCATTGAAGGTGTTATTCTAATTGTTAACAAAACCAAACAGAGTTGCTATGCAATTAATGGAAAATATCAAATGAGTTACAATATCTCGACATTGGAATTATTTACTATCATGCAATAATAGGCATGATTTGAGGCAAAATTTACTAGATCTCTCCCTTAATAAATATTGTTCTCTAATATGTTTCGAATCTATGGGTATTTCCTAGGAAAAAATTTTATCTTGAAACTATCTTTTTAAGGAAAGATAATCATAATGCATTATGAACAAATTAAAGCTAAACTATTCTTAATACAATATTCCTGTTAATGTTTTCTGAACAGCTGGGGAAGTCTTAGGTTAAAGAATCCTACAGATCAATGGTACAGAGAATAGATGATACAGAAACAACCCCAGGTACATTTGGCCACCTGATCTTTAAAAAGAAGCTAAAAACATAGGCTTGGGAAAAGATAGCCTCTTCAATAAATGGTGTAAGCAAAATTACCTATACACATGCAGAAAATTGAATCTAGACCCATAGTTCTAACCATGTACTAAACTAAAATCAAAATGGATCAAATATCTAAATATTGAAACAGAAACAGTCTGTTGGAGGATAAAATAGGTAAAACTCTTGAAGATATAGGCATAAGGAAGGACTTTCTGAACAGTACCCTAACTGTACAAGAAATAAAATCAAGGATCAATAGATAGAATTATATAAAATTTTAAAACTTCTACACATCAAAGGACACAACCAACAAAGTGAAGAGACACCTACAGAATGGGAAAAATTGTTTCCAGCTACTCCTCAGACAGCAATCTAATATCTAGAATATATAATGAACTAAAAAAAAATCAAATTCCCCCCAAATAAAAGACCCAATCAAAAAATGGCCAACTCAAATGAATAGACACTTCTCATAAGAAAAAATACAAATGACCAATAGTACATGAAAAAATGTTCAACATCTTTGGTCATTATTGAAATGCAAATTAAAACAATAATGAGATTCCAAATCTTACTCCAGAAAGAATGGTTATTTTCAAGAAATCAACAACAAAATATGGCAAGGCTGCAGGGAAAAAGAAATCCTAAAACCAATACAGAAATCAGTACAGAAAATCCTCAAAAAGCTAAAACTAGAAGCTCCATTTGACCCAGCTATTCCTCTTCTAGGTATCTTTCCAAAAGAATTAAAAACATCAAATCACAGTGATACATACATACCCGTGTTTATAGCAACACAGCTGATGGCAGCCAAATATCTGAAGTGGTCTATATGTTCATCAATAGATGAATAGATAAAAAAGGTGATATATATATAGATTTATATATATATATGCAGTGGAGTCATAGCCACAAAAATAAATTTGAGTAATATGTAAAGAAGATTTTGAGATTATAATGTTAATTGAAATAAATCAGAAAGAAACTTAAATATCACATAGTTTCTCTTATATGAGAAATCCAAAGTATAAATAAAGAGCAAAATAAAAGACAGATAATAGAAAACAAGGAGATAGATCTTTTGCAAATGGCCAGGGGACTAAGAGATGGAAGGAGGGAGGTTAGAGAGGAGGTGATGGGGAAGTAAAAAGAATTAAGCTGTTCTATGTAAATGTGGCAACTCCCCACACTAAACGTAATCATTATGTACTGCATATATGTACAGATAAAAATAAAAAGAATTTTAGAAAAAGAATCCTGGGTTTCTTGCATCAATTAAATGACAAATTATAAATCCTCTAGTTCTGTTTATTAGATTGTACCTTTTAATAACAAGTTACAAAATATGTTCAGAGTAACATTCTAGTTTTTTGTTTTTTATTTTATATATAAAAGCATTAAATAAGGTAATATTCATATTGTTTTTGCTCAAGAATGGAAAGCACTATGCACTGATAAAAATTAACAGAAAATTCATTCTTTAGCATTTCATGGTGACTCAAAAACTAAAATTTTAAGGTTTTTTCCTCTTTTCATTAAAGAAAACAATGTTACAAGAAAACTTACACAGGCTGTATATGGTTCCTAAATTACGGACAGTATAGAGACTGTAGGTGAACTTAAAGAGATAAATATCAATAATGATCCTTTTTATTTTATTTATTTTTGAGTTTTTGCAGGTCAAGTTGTAAAATGGTCAATTTTTTTTTTTTTTTTTTTTTTTTTTTTTTTTTTTTTTTTGTGGTGCTGGTGATCGAACTCAGGGCCTTGTGCTTGCAAGGCAAGCACTCTAACTGCTGAGTTAAATCCCCAGCCCCTAAATTGTCAATTTTTAAAAGTTTAAGAATTTGAAAAATTAATCTGGAAGCGAGTGTCAGCAAATTTGAAAAGCAATTTCCTTCCTCAATTACCAAGAAAGGATGACTCTACAATTTTTGTATATAAAATCTACAAAATATTAAATGAAATATAGTTTTATAAAAAGTGCTATACTAGTAAGTTTCTTGTTATTCTATTTTAGCGTATTAATTTCATTTTCATGTTAATTTCTATATTGTTAAGAACTAAATCCTTTATTATTACAATACTTAATGTCCTTGGAATAGCTAACTAATTTGGTATAGCAACTAAGTAGTTAGAATATTTATTTAAATATATGCATTTTAATAATGCTAGCTATTAACAAAGCTTTTTCAGAAATCATGAAAAATTTGCCATAAAATATACTTCTCTTCAGTTTGTGAGTTTTACACATTGTTATGTCAGTATTAACACTAGAAAACACTAGAGAATACTTGGAAAATTCATCTTTCTCATTTGTAAAGACATATTTCTCTTAAGTTACTTTCGTGGAAAAACCTCAAACAATTATAACTTTCTAAAAGCAACATAAAACATACACCATTTCCAATATAAATTTTTAGTAACTATGTGGCCATGTTGTCATTTATGGAACTCTGGGTCCCAGGAGTAAGCAGAACACTTACAGGCCTTAAAACAACAGATGTGCCAGCAAAAGGGATCTCAGACATACAAAGTGGATTTCTAACTTGAACAGCCTTTCTCTTAGAAGAAAACTAAACTCAGAACATGAAGATAAGTAGCCAATTACACTACTACTGGGAAAGTTGTACTTCATCACAGTCATGGTGCCACGGTTATGTCAAGAGAGGAAATACAAGAAAGCCAAAGGTTTTATAATAAAGTCCTGAAGATACTTAGGAAAACACAGAAATAGGGTGAGTTACTTGTAGGAAAACTCCACATGGTTCCTTCCAGAAGAGAAAGGAACAAGAGGAAGTCAGTGGACCAATGCCAAAGCCTCAAATGGATGTAAAAAAGTTGCAAAGATGGATGATTGCTCAAATAATAATAGTAGAGAACGTATAGCTACTGTTAGGAGAAAGGAATTAGAATCAGTATAAAGAAAAAAATTGTTTTTTCTGCTATTCCACTGAATACTTTTCAACCATAGCACATGTCTGAGTTTAACAGATACTGGACATATACTGCACAGACAACAATCTATCCACTGGATTCACTAGGTTCAAACCGTGCTTATTGCATGTTAAAATAATAGGAGATGATATATAGATAGATAGACAGATGTATACATACATACGTACACAGACACACAGATAGATACATAGACCAACAGACAGACCAAAGCTAGGACTCCTGGTCCCTCTTACCTAACACTCAGGATTTGATAAATGAGGAACTGAAGAATAATAACAATAACGTTCATTTTATACGTGTCTGTTAAGATTTCACCAAGGAAATGAATATTTTGCTTTGTTCAAATTAAGGGCTCATGGATGAACATAAACATGGACATCAATTCTATCTCAGGTGATTTTACTACTAACTGTGGTAGTAGAATGTTAATTATTGGGCTCCTGAAAAGAGTATTATTCAAAAAAAAAAACCCTCAAAATATGAAACCTGGATCAATCACCAGAGGGAGAGAGTCCAATGAGTGGGACATGAAAGAACGCAGACAACATTGAGAACTGGGTAGTAAAAGTGTCAGAAGTAAATAACCTTTTCTACCTTCTCAATCCAAATTTGAACAGACCAATTAATTCAAGTCTTCCATGGAAAGCATATTTTTGATGAGCCTTGATATCAGAAACTGGGTTATGGGAAGATAAACTATATTATCTGCTACTGTGAAGCTATCTCAAGGCAGTACTTCCTTCCTCCAAGTAGAAGGAGCTACACATAGTCTGAACTACATACATAATACAACCAGCAGTATTGTGTAATTCCCTTGGCAGTTGCATTCTGATGTAATCAGTCTTGGCAAATAAGGCCATTCTTATAACGACAGTGTCTAGTACCAAATTCATTCAAGTGTATATTCACCCTACAGTCCTTACAAAATATGAGAACAACAAGGAGTAGGATCTTTCTCTTAAAAAACAACTCACAACAAGTTTAGCATTGCCCTGCTGCCATGACTCTCCATGTGATGACAACACTGTGTGTATTGCATTTGCAGCAGTCAATATCAAAAACATATTTTTGCCAAAAAAAAATCTTACCTGAATCTAACCACAAGGAAACAAATAGACAAATACAAATTAAGAAATGTACCAAAAAAACTGGTATAGGTCCTTCAAGAATAGCAAAGTCATATAAAAAAAGAATGGATGGATTAAAGGAGGCACAACAAAGCAGTGTGTGATCCTCAAGGTAAGCACTATAATGAAGTGATATGCTATCTGTGACCTACATTGAGAGTTCAAAGACAAAGGGAGTACAAATGTGGCAAAATATTAACATTTAGGGCAATATACTTAGTGGAATTCAAGCTGGTGATACGGCCTACTAGCACTAATAGGCCTTAAATCCATCTATAAGAATATTTTATTTCATTATTCGAAATTTCTCAAATGTTTAATTCTTTCCATCACAGAAAAGTAATTTATGCTGTGTTAAGTGAAAAGTCACTCCAGCCAATACTTACGAGAGCAGGTGGCAGTTTGCCACTCTAGACACTGTCCATATGGAAATGATATTATGTAAGCATTAGAGTCAACACATCGCTTTGTACTACTGCACCACATACACTCCATTCCATTGCTTGTACAGTTGGAACATGATGTCCTTAGAGAGCATGGCTTTTTGCAAGGCCTTGCATTTTGATTTGGACTAACTGAAATAAATCAAGAAATATAAACATTTCATTTGTTAAACTATATCTTAACACAAATGCATCAATTTTGTTTATTTTGCTATTTAAGGAGTATTTTAATTAAGCCAAGTGTCCCACTATAGTTAGGTAAATGAAAACAAAGCAGCACATTAATATTGCTTAAATTTATTATTAAACTTGAAAAAATACCCTTAAATTTTTGAATTCTTTATGAATTGTAGAGTTTTGAAAACTATAAATAGTAATGTAGTATGTTACATAGTTTTTCTATTAGCTAAATACTGTGTATACTAACATTACTTCCTTTCCCATACACAATTTTTTCCATAAACATTCCACACTTTATCAAACCATATGTTCTATTTGTAAACATGTCTGTGATATAAATAAACAATAAAAATACAACTTGCTATAAAATCTTTGTATAAAACACAATGTTTATCACACCCATAAGGATGACTATTATTTTAAAAAGTAACTACAAAAATAAAATAACAAATTTTAGAAAATATGTGGAGAAATTGGAAAACTAAACATTGCTGGTATGAATGTAAAATGATACAGCCTCTGTAGAAAATAGAATGACAATTCCTCAAATACTTAAACCAAGGATTACAGTATGATTTAGCAATTCCACTTCTGACTATGTACCCAAAATAAATGAAATCAGAAATTCAATCAGATATACATACATTCACATTCCTAGCAGTATCTACAATAGCCAAAAAGTGAAAGCAACTCAAAAGTCTTCTGATGGGTTAACAGAAAAGTAAAATGTGGGAGATATATGTGTGTATGTGTGTACAATCATATGTAAAATTATATATAATATTACATAAACAGTAGGTTCCCAACTTTTGAAAATTCAACTTGCGAACTTTCACACACACCAACAGACCTCACATTACATAGTTGCACTGCAGTGTGCTCACTGTACAATGCGGTAGTGTACACTAGTACAGTGTTCAATCAGAACCCAAGATGTCTGGAAGCAAGAGGAAAAGCAGTGGTGATGTGGAGGGGACTGCTAGGAAGTGCAAAGCAATATATATGGTATATTTGTGTCAAAGGTGTATAAGACTCACTTTGTTGGACTTACAAATGAATCTGACTTATGAACGTTCTCCTGCAATGGAACTCATGCATAAGTCAGGAACTTACTGAATACATATTTATGTATATAATTAAATGGACATATATATGTGTAAGTAAAATTGAATATAAATATACATATAATTCAGGCTTAAGCAGTAAGAAAATTCTTACATGTATTTTAACATGGATAAACTTTGAAAACATTAGGCTAAGGGAATAAGATAGTCACAAAAGAATAAAAATTGTATGAGTCAACAATATGAAGTACATAAAGTAATCAAATTCAGACAAAATAGAATGGTGGTTTCTAAATGATGGCGGAAGGTACTGTTGAAGAGTATAGAGTTATAGTTTTGCAAAATGAAGAAAGTTCTGGAGATCAATGGTGGTAATGATTGCACAACAGTGTGAATGCATTTAATACCATTAAAACGTACATTTCAAAATGGTCAAAACAGTAAGTTCCATGTTAGATATTTTACCACAATAAAATACAATATTATAAAAGAAAATAATTCAATATTCCTTTCTCACTTAACAAAAGTCCACTTTGAAAGGTTATTATACAAATACACCTTTTTACTTGACAACTTTAATAATTGATCTACAGGATTACAATGTCTGTCATTAATATTAAAGACAAATCTTCTCAAATACTATTATGATAAAAATAAAGGACATTAACAAATTAAAAACAGATTACTGCTATAGTATGCAACCATATGTTCATAACCACAGTATTTTAATAAAAAATACATCACATGAAAGCATAAATTGTTTCATAAGTTAGGCTTAGATTCAATTACTGAGTGGAAAATGTGGATAAAGATAATTATCAAGAGGTCAGTATCATAAAAAAGTGATGTGAGTTACTACAGACTATACCTTGGAAGGAGGTGGTAGGAAGAGGACTTAAAAACACATTCTTAAATAAATGCTAATTTATTGGACTACTTACCAACAGGTTTTTCACAAACAAGGCCATCTGCCATAGATGTACAAGGATTTGCTTTTAAGCCTGCCACTGCAGCCCTTTCTAGATATGCACAGAATCCAGAATCATTTGGTTCACCAGGAAGCCACTGTAATGTTGTATTTGTGAAAGGAGACATGTCCTCCCATCCCCAGTAGGATATATTGATCTTGCGCAAGCCTACCCAAGGTGATACTTTCTGTAGACAACAGAAAAAAGGAGGGGACGAGAGAGAGATGAAAAAAAGAATTAAAGACAAACAGAAGCCACACATTCACCCCCACCCAACATTTTCATCAGTGAATTCAGCTGCCTGGCCATGGCCTCCTGCCAATTCCATGGCTGCTGTGCATTTTGTTTCCCCTCAGCACAGAGCAGCAGGGGCACCAACCTGATCATGGTTGAAATTCACATGCAGTAAGAGAAGACCCAGGAAGAGACTCCCAGAGAGTCGGCAGCACCAGGGAGAAATAATAAACTGGGCCAGGAGTGATAGCGCCAAGAAAGCCCTACAGCTGTTGTAAACTACAAAAATAGGATGGTTTTACTCTGAAAGTGACTACTTCATGGAAGGCGAGAGTTGGAGAAGAAATCTACTGCAGTGGCTACCTTACTGGAGAGGATTTAATCAGGAGCCATTTTGTGAATGAGCACCAAAAAACAACAGAACAACTTCACTTCGGGCTCTCCAGTGTTCCCCTAACATGGTGATTAAGTCAGATGCCGCCACAAGAGGCAGCCACGGAGAGGTTATAGACTAGACACAGACCCCCTGAGAAGTTCAGGCTTAGGCTGGAAAGGACACTGGGCCTACTCTCCATGGTAAGAAGCCACAACTGATAAATGTGGTTCTCAAATGCAGCTAGATCTGAAAGTCCTGGTACTAAGTCCAGTGGTCTCCTTTAACTCCTGCCCCACTGTCTACATCCAACAGAGACTACTGGTCTGATTGCTTTGTCCATCTCCCAGTGTGACCAAGGACATGCCTTGCTTGAATGATTGCCACAGTCTGGGGTATACAGAGCGAGGAGCTTTGGGAACAGGGGGCACCTCATGAACCTTCAGGCCATAAAGATAGGCAGAGAAAACTATGACTTGCTGGATTCCAAGAATGAAGATTCTGGAAAGAAACCATTCATTCATTGCCAGTGGGAATGTAAAGTAGAATGACTGTTACGGAAATCAGTACAGAGATTGAAAAACTAAGACTTGAAATTAAGTTTGGCCCAACTAGTCCCCTTCTAGGTGTTTTCCTGAAAGAGTTAAAGATACCATATTACAATGATACATGCATTCACAACTTATAGCAGCACAAATCATAATAGCTAAATTTTAGACGCACCATTTATGTTTCTATCAGCACAATTCATAATAGCTAAATTTTGGAAACACCTATATGTCTATCAACATATGAATGGGTAACTAAAATATGATATACATACTCAATGGAGTACCATTCTGCCATATAGAAGGATAAACCTGAGACATTTGTAGGATAATGAATGCACCTTGAGAACAGTTAAATAAATTAGACACATCAGCTTAAATATCATATGGTTTCTCTTACATAAGAAACCCAAAATATAAATACAGAGCAAAGTAAAAAAAGATAGGTAACAGCAAAAAGCGATATAGATCTTTTGCTAAAAGGAAAGGGACCGAGAAATGGAGGCATAGAAAGGGAAGTAGATGAAAAAAAAATTAAGATGTGTTATGTACATGTGCCAAATGCCTATTAGGAATATAATCATTATTACTGCAAACATGTACTACTAAAAGTAAAACAATTTTAAAACACAAAAGAAATAGCATTAAAAAGTTGATATAAAATCACTGCATCATATTCCTAAGCAAATACTTCATTATCATTACAAATTACATTTCATATATATGGAATCTTTCTTTTAATACAAAAGATAATTTAATAATTCTAGCAAATTTTGAAGAATGATGTAGAATAGAACACTATTTTTAAAGCATATGTTTGATCTCTAGCTACATGACTAAGGTCATTTATTTAGGCTGTGTAACTCTATTTTCTTTTCTATAAAATGGTGATATAAATACCTAATCTAAATACCAACTTCATTAAAAACAATACATTGCTACAGTTGCTGCTTCTGTTACAATTACTACTACTCTCAAGTTAAAGGGTTAAGAATCTAAATTGTCATTACCTGCAGCATGCAAAGATACAGAACAAAATCAACAAACAGTACATGGAGTCTAAGTGAAGACAATAATAAAACTTCACAAAAGAACAGGGAAAAGAATACCTAGTCTACCCTAGTTCTGCCCTTAGCTACTATACTGGGACTTTTATGCAATTTTAGATAAGCTAATGTTATATACTTTCATTAATAAAAAAATCAAGAGAACTGATAAAAACTTCCTTATGTGCTGCAAATTTGAAAGGTTGACAAACGCTACATGACTATACTTAATGCCCTAATATTTAAAAATTAGCTTGAAATCAAAACCTATTCTATATTTAAATACTTTAATAATTACTCAATTTTAAAACATGCTATATTCATGATTATGCAAAAAGTGACATATTAATGACCCAAATCACTATTTTAATAAAATTCTAACTTATACATACATCTATTTTAATATAAATGAAAATATATTTTCTAAAATACTAAACTACTGATATTTATTACAGTGTAAAATAATTTTAAAACTCCACATTTTTTTTTATACCATGGAATGCCAGGGTACACAAAAATATGCCTCTCCATATTAATATTTAATAACATAGAACTAAGATATTTAAATTCGGTAGTTATTCTAATTTTCTGCAAATGGTCCTAGAGACCTTGACAAGATAGACATCAATCTAGAAATCTCCATGTACAAATACAATGAATTTCACACAGTAAATATTCAACAGATATTTCATAATAAAATATCTTATGAATTCATTATTACAATAGATTTCATATTGCCAATAGAATACAGTATATGTAACAATTAATACATTTTTCTAAGCAATGTTCATTACAATAAAAATAGTTATTTACTTACATCTTGCACAAAGCTTAAGACAGTCTCTTAGTAAGTAGTAGTTATTAATATTTGGTAAGTAGTATTTCTGATTATAGAAATATACAGGCTGTTTCACAATATGATCATCATGTATTTTATGCATTGTTCTTAAAGATATTGTGATAACAAAAAGTTATAATATTTTTAAAGTTTTTGACCAAAGATATTTCAAATTAACAATTGTTTCACATTATGGCAATTCTGCCTGTCTCCTAACTATAGTAAAGACAAGTCATTTAAAATGAAATATTACTTCCTAATTCATCATGATAAGAATCTGAGAGACAGAAAAGAGGAAAAAAAATAAAGCAGCTGATGAAACATTTAAAGTAACTATTACTCACCAGACAGGCAGTAGAAATGAAATATAAATTACTCTATCATGAAAATTTACTGCAGCATACCATAAATCATTGTAACATTTCATTAGCCATTTCCGATAAGTAAATGATCATTTGGTCCAGTATTATCGCTGAAAATACATGAATTTCCCGATCTTTATTTGCCAAAGAAGGGTTATCTTAAGTTTATACAAGTGCAATGACTCAGGACATAATTCATTTTCTACAGAGATGCCTAATGGAATGTCACCTTGCAGAAGTTTCCACTTCAAAATCCTGCTAAAAGTTCATCTTTCTGATAAAACAAAACATCCTTCATTTTATACAGCATGCTAGATAGCAAATTATCAAGTCCAAGTTCATTATACATCCAAAGTAACCGTTAGTCTAATCTTCATGTTTTGTAATAGGCAAGAAAAAATTAGCAACACAACAAACCTTAACATATACTATTTCTAAAATAGCGCATTTCAAGGTTAAGCTTTTTGTAAAAACCAACAGTAATATGTTTTAAACAAAAAACAGGGGTTGGGGATTTAGCTCAAGTGGTTGAGTGCTTGCCTAGCAAGCACAAGGCCCATGTTCAATCTCTGGCACCAAGAAAAAAAAAAAAAAAAAAGTGAAAGTTTCACTAGTACCTTCTAAGACTCAGAAAATGTGGATATGCAACAATAAATACTTTACAAGTGATAGAGATTTTGTACAACTGATTTTCACATGTTAATAAGTCCACTCGTTTTTTGTAAATAAATAATGCTCCTGACATAACAAGATATAAATAGACCTTAATTTATGTTGTATGTTCCATATGCTACAAAATAAAACTTTATGACAATTCATTGGCTCAGCCAGGTATGGTGGTGCATGCCTGTAATCTCAGCACTCTGGAGGCTGAGGCAGGAGGATCGCCATGAGTTCTAGGCCAGCTTGGGCTACATAGTGAATTCGAGGCCAGGTCAAACTGCATAGTGAGACCCTGTCTCAAAAAACCCCAAAGTTGGATGACATAATACTCTACATAGAAGATCCAAAAAACTCTACCAAAAAACTTCTGGATTTAATAACTAAATTCAGTTGCATTGCCAGATACAAATTTCAACACCCAAAAGTCAATAGCATTCCTATACACAAACAATAAACTCACCAAAAAAGAAATAGCAGACGATACACCTTTCACAATTGCACAAAAAAAATAAAATAAAATACTTAGGAATCTATCTAACAAAGGAAGTAAAAGATCTTTACATTGACAACTACAGCACTCTAACAAAGGAAATTGAAAAGGATATCAGAAAATGGAAAGATATCCCATGTTCCTGGGTAGGAAGAACCAACATAGTGAAAATGGCTATACTCCCTAAATTACTATACAGATTTAATGCAATTCCAATCAAGATATCACTAACATACTTCAAAGAATTAGAAAGGACAATCATGGAATTTCCTCTGGAACCAGAAGAGCAAGAATAGCAAAAACAATCCTAAGCAACAGGGGAAATCCTAAAACTATACTATAAAGCTATGGGGATAAAAACAGCATGGTACTGGCAAAAAGACAGACCTGAGGATCAATGGAATAGATTGGAGGATGCAGAAATAACTTCAAACACACTGAAATACCTCATCTTCAACAAAGACGCCAAACACCCTCACTGGAAGAAAGATAGCCTCTTTAATAAATGGTGCTGGAAAAACTGGCTTGCCACATGCTGAAAACTAAAACTAGATACATGTCTTTCACCATGTTGTAAACTAAAATCCAAGTGGGTCAAAGATCTAAACATTAAAACAGAAACACTAAATTTACTGGAGAATAGAATAGGAAGAACCCTCGAAGACATAGGGGTAGGGAAAAAATTTATGAACAGAACCCAGACTGCACAGGAAACAATACAAAGAATCAGTGCTTGGGACCACATGCCATTAAAAAGTTTTTGCACAGCAAAAGAAATCACCAATAGAGCAGGGTAAAAACCCACAGACTGAGAAAAAATTTTTGATAGCTACCCATCAGACAAAGGTCTAACATCTAGAATATATAAAGAACTCAAAAAAATTAAACCTCCCCAATTTAAAGACCCAATCCAAAAATGGGCAACTGAAATGAATAAACATTTCTCAGACAAAGAAATAAAAATGGCAAATAAATATATGAAGAAATCTTCAACATCACTAGTCATTCGAGAGATGCAAATCAAAACAACGTTAAAATTCCACCTCACTCCAGAAAGAACCGCGTATATGGAAAAATCAATCAGTAACAAATGCTGGCAGGGCTGTGGGAAAAAGGAACACTCCTCCACTGTTGGTGGGAATGCTGACTGGTCCAGCCACTGTGGAAATCAATATGGAGATTCCTCAAAAAACTACAACTAGAGGTTCCATTTGACCCAGCTATTCCCCTACTGGGGATCTTCCCAGAAGAATTAAAATCGTCATACCATAGGGATGTAT
>PVJO010008944.1:13987-72402 GCA_004026905.1 Hystrix cristata | reverse complement strand
AAACAATTCGATGTGTATTCATGAGTGTCTGATTTATTTCACTTAAAAGTATGTTCTCAAGGAACATCCATTTATATACGAATGACTCTAGTTTATCCTTTTTTATGGCAGTGTAGTACTCCATTGTGTAGAAAAACCACATTTTCTTTAGCCATTCGTTGGTTGTTGGGCATTTAGGTTGTTTCCAAGACTTAGCTATTACAAATTGTGTTGGTATGAACATGGTGGTGCATACATCCTTGTGGTATGACTATTTTAATTCTTCTGGGAAGATCCCCAGTAGGGGAATAACTGGGTCAAATGGAACCTCCAGTTGTAGTTTTTTGAGGAATCTCCATATTGATTTCCACAGTGGCTGGACCAGTCTACATTCCCACCAACAGTGGAGGAGTGTTCCTTTTTCCCCACAGCCCCGCCAGCATTTGTTATTGGTTGATTTTCCCATATACGCGGTTCTTTCTGGAGTGAGGTGGAATCTTAAAGTTGTTTTGATTTGCATCTCTCGAATGACTAGTGATGTTGAACAGTTCTTCATATATTTATTTGCCATTTTTATTTCTTCGTCTGAGAAATGTTTGTTCATTTCAGTTGCCCATTTTTTTGATTGGGTCTTTAAATTTGGGAGGTTTAATTTTTTGAGTTCTCTGTATATTCTAGACGTTAGACCTTTGTCTGATGGATAGCTAGCAAAAATTTTTTCCCAGTCTGTGGGTTTTTGCCCTACTCTATTGGTGATTTCTTTTGCTGTGCAAAAGCTTTTTAATAGCATGTGGTCCCAAGCACTGATTCTTTGTATTGTTTCCCATGCAGTCTGGGTTCTGTTCATAAATTTTTTTCCTACCCCTATATTTCTGTGAATTTCTTTTTGAGATAAATGTGTTTCTTGTATACAGCACATTGTTGGATCTTGTTTCTTGATCCATTCTGCCAATCTGTTTCTTTCAATGGGTGAATTGAGACCATTTATAATGATGCTTATAACTGATATGTATTGTCTTATCCTTGTCATACAATTTTCCTGTTTTGGGCTCCCTTTTTTCCTCCTCTGTTCAATTGCTTGCCTTACCTGGTGGATTCATTCTGTTGGGTTTCATGGAATTGTAGTCTTCATTATCTCCTTCTAGGATATCCTTCAGAACATTTTCAAGTGCTGGTTTACTGGTCATGAATTTCTTCATGTGTTCTTTGTCGTGAATGCATCTGATTTCCCCATCAATTTTGAAAGATGCTTTTGTGGAGTACATTAATCTGGGTTGGATTTTTTTGTGGGGAGGGATTGAAATACTTCAATCCAAGCTCTCTTTGACTTAAGGGTTTTTGTTGAGAAGTTGGCTGTGATTCTGATAGGCTTTTTAAAATAGGTAATTTGTTTCTTTTCTTTAACAGCTGTTAATATTCTTGTCTTGTGTGGAATTTCTGGAGTCTTCACTATTATATTCTTTGGCATGGATTTTATTTATCATGGTTAATTGGAGTTCTATATCGCTCGTTTATGTATATGTCAAATTATTTTTCCATACTTGGGAAGTTTTCTGCCATTACTTCTGTGAACAGTTTTTTTTTTTAATGTAATTTGTACTATCTCTTGCTTTTTCGTTGACTCCAATCAATCTTAAATTATTCTTCTTTGCATCATCTAGCAGCTGTTGGATTGATTTTTCATGGTCCCTTGCTATTTTCAAGCAATCTGTGATTTGATCATCCCCACATCCCCAACCACCACTCTGTCTTCTAGATTTGATAGTTTGTCCTCACATTCATTGTTTCTGCTGTGCATACTTTCAATAGAATTTTTAATCTTCTGAGTATCTGTTTGAATCTATCTCATGGATTCTATTTCTTTCCTCAGTTGGGCATTCATGGTTTCCATCATTTTCCTAAGCTCCTCTATGTTTTTGTCTATAGCTATTCTAGATTCACTAACCATATCCTTCATTATGGTCATCATCTCAATTTTATGAGAAATTAATTTCATTTTTTCTGGAGTCTCATTCATATGCTTTGTTACTTCCACTGTTACCATTTCAGAGAGTTCAGGTGGTTGGCTTTCAGTTATTCCACCTCATGTTGCTTGAGTTTGCCTTTGGTGAACTGAAGTCTGGGATTGCCTCTTGCTTCTGTGTCTTCTCATTTTCTTTTTATGTGTTTTATTTTATTTTCTGTGTTGATGCTTGTAAATTGCTTATGTCAGGTAGTTGCATTGCAAGTATTGATAGCTCCTTAGGAAATGGGTAGTTTTCAGAGGTGTCTTCCTGGTGTAGCTGGATTTTGGCTTTTGACTCTGCTGCAAGATCTTACCGCTTCAATTTATTGGGGCTGAGAAGTTGTTGCCTATTTGATCTAGACTCTAGTTCTTTGGTACTGGCCTTTGGTACTGTTTAAGACCATTAGACAATCTTAGTCTCGGCATACAAGGAAGAACAACTGATTAGAACAACTATGTCACCTTGGCTAAAGTAATACATTAGTAGTAACAATAGCATCAAACACAGCCTAGAAAATGACAGACTATGGTAACTAATAAATTGCCACCTTTAACTGTATGAATAAGATTTGTAGTTATATAACAAAATCTGAAGCAAATCAGAAAGTTGTATACAGTAAATATTCTCTCAATAGAGTGATTTTACTCAATTTAAAAGGGGTAAGAGGAAAATATAAAGAAATAGAAGAAGAGAAAGAGGTTAGAAGCAAGGGTGAAGGACAAAGGAAGATTATGCAAACTTTGGGGAACAAGTGATAAAAACAGAGAAAGAAAGGAGAAAGAGCAACAAGGACAGAACAACAGAAAAAACCCTAGAAACAGTTTACACTCATATAAAAAACAAGATCAAGGGGAAAAAAAGCAAAGAAAGGAAGAAAAATATGTCCACTTGAGGACATGTCTCTGCTGTGACTGGAATGCAAAGCGGGCAGACAAAGCCCAGATCTGTGTTGTCTGAGCTTAGCAAGCCTTAGTAGAATTATGGTGGGGTGTTGGATAATCCCAGCAAGCCTGCACTTTCAACTCCCCTGACATTCAGGCTGAACATGGTTTGTGGCTGTGAGGCTGGGACATGAGTTGTTCAGGCCACAACACTCCAAGTGCCTCTTGCGAGCTTGAACTAGCATTCCTGGGCCTGGGTGTCCCCCACAGCTGTGTCTCACCATGACACTGGGACCTGCTAGAGGGACCCAACCCACGGCTGCTCTGAGTCACAGGTTCAGGGGCCCTTTCCAAAACAGCAACCAGCCAATCGCCCTCTCCTGGAAAAGTCTGAACCAGAATCACTTACTAGCCACTGCAGCCCACAGCGTCCACTGTTCTGCTCCACTGGTACATCTCTCTGTGGAGGCCTCCAGAGTCTTAGTCACCATGCCTCCGTAGGTTTTTAGCTGCCTCTCTCATGCCACCTGCTGGGATTCACAGAGAAAGCACCTTTTGCCACCTCCCATTTCTGCACTGAGGTCTGTCTATTTTTTCCCTTTTTTTTTAGTGGATATTTCCAGTACATAATGTTTACCTTGCTTGTATGAAGTTGATACATGTATATAACACATCTTAATTCCTTTTTTCATCCCCTTTCCCTCCCCTCCCTTTCACCTCCCTTAATCTCTTCTTCCCCTTCTCATTTTTTCCATTCTTTCTTTTTAAAGCCCCTTTCCCGTCTTTCCCTTCTCCGTTCCCTCTCCCTTTTTCCTTCCCACTTGAAAAAGTTCTTCTTAATTCCCAATATATATACTTCATTTTGCTCCTTATTTGCCTTTTGAGTTTCTCACACAAGAAAAACAATGTGATATTTAAACTTGTGTCTCTGATTTATTTCACTTGAGAAATAGAAACAGGTTTACTTCTTTCTTGTCTATCAGAATACCTCTTATTTTGTTCTCTATTTCAAGTGCACGCATTTATCTGAAAATGTCTCAAGTTTATCCTTCTTTATGGCAGGGTAGAACTCCATGGTGTATACATACATTTTCTTTTCCATCCATCTCCTGGTGAATATAAGGGTTCTTTCCAAGATTTAGCTATTACAAATTTTGCTTCTATAAGCACAGGTACGTGTATATCGCTATGGTATGATACTTTTAACTGTTTTGGGAAGATAACAAGAAGGGGAATAGCTAGGTTGAATGGAACCTCTAGCTTTAGTTTTGTGGGGACTTTCCATATTGATTTCAATAATGGTTGTACCAATTTACACTCCATCAACAATGGAAAAGGATTGCTTGTTCCCCATAATTTCACTAGCATTTGTTATTGATTCACTTTTTGATTATATCTATTGTTTCTGGGGTGAGATGGAGTCTCAGTGTTGTTTGAATTTGCATTTCTCAAATGACCAGTGATGTTGAACGTATTTTTCATATATTTATTTGCTATTTGTACTTCTTCCTCTGAGAAGTGTCCTTTCATTTGAGAAAACCATTTTGGATTGGGCGTTTAAATTTGGGAGGCCCGGTTTTCTTTTCGAGTTCTTTGTATATTCTACATGTTAGTCCATTGTCTGAGGAGTAGCTGGTAAATTTTTTCCCATTCTGTGAGTTGTCTCTTCACTCTGTTGGTGGTTTCTTTTGCTGTACAAAAGCTTTTGAATTTAATGTGACCCTGGTTGTTCATTCTTTGTAATATTTCCTGCACCGTTGTGGTTTTGCTCATAAAATTTTTGTCTACACCTATGTCTTTGAGAGTTTTACTGGTCTATCTAGTAAAACACCTACCAGATTAGATGTTTTTGTTTTAATATTTAGATCTTTGACCCATTTTGATTTTAGTTTAGTGCATGGTGAGAAATACGGGTCTAGGTTTAATCTTCAGCATATGGAAAGTCAGCTTTCCCAGCACCACTTATTGAAGAGGTTATCTTTCTTCTAGTGAAGATGTTTGGTCCCTTTGTCAAAGATAAAATAGCTGAGTGTGCCTAGAGTTCCTTCTGCATTTTGTTTTTCATTCATCCTCAAGTTTTGTTTTTTTGTTTTAGTTTTGCTTTTTTTGTTTTGTTTTGTTTTTTGTTTGTTTGGTTGGTTGGGTTTTTTGGGGGGGGCTGTACCATGCTGTTTTTATCACATTAGGCTTGCAGTAAATTGTTTATAGTAGGTAGTTTGATTATTATTACTGAGTCCTGTTTAGGTAATGGCTACTTTTCAGAGATGTCTTCTAGTTGTAGCTGGTTTTGGGCCTTTAAATCTGTCCCAGGATCCTACCTCTTCTGTTCATTAGGAATGAAATGTTGCAGCCTGTTTGGCCTATCACCCAGTTCTTTGATACTGGATTGAAATATTGTTTATGACCTTCAGAAAATTGAGGTATTGGCCTACAAAAAGATCAATTGATCATAACAGCTATGTCAACTTGGCTAAAACAGTTCAATCTGTAATAACAATACTACCCCCAGCACCCTCCCAAAAAGAAAAAGAAAGTAATAACAATATTATCAAATATAAACTGACAAACTGTGATAACTAATACTTCAACATCTTTAACCATAGATACAAGATTTATAGCTATATAACATAAGTGAAGACAAATTAGCATATTATATACAGTAAATATCCACTCAACTGAGCAATTTTACCCCCTGTGACCATAAAGAAGTATTCAGCTATAGTAAGATATTGTTAACTACCCACAGATTTATGAGGGTAAGTGGTACAGGTATGGAAGCATGAAGAAAAAAGAGAAAATAAATAGATTATGACAAAGCAATGGAAGATGTGAAGAACATGATAAGACCCATGTAAAAGGCCCTGTTAAGGAGTAAAGGGAAATTAGTGGTATTACATAATAACACAGAAGACCAACTAGGAAAAGGATGAATAATAGTGAGTGGAGATTAAACTGGAAGAAAAGAAAATAAAGAAAAATACTAAGGGAACAAGTTGAAAAACAGAAACTGAGAAGAGAAGGGAGAAAGAGAGTAAAAGGAAGGCCTATTCAAACAAATAAAGTAATATTAAAAATGGGAGGGATAAGAAAATGGGTGGTAAAACTCCAACCTCCACCAAAAAATAGTAAAAAATAAAAAAAATACCTATAGAGAAGCAAATATATATATATAAATTCATTATGGAAGCACGAAAGACTTCCAGTTTCAATAGAGAAGCAAATATATATATATATATGTATATATATATATGTATATATATGTATATATATATATGTATATATATATGTATATATATATAAATTAAGTGAATGGGGAAGAAGAGGGGGGAAAAAAAAGAAAGAAAAGAGTCTTCATGTATTTCCAGAGGTGTGGTTTCTTTCTTCCAAGGCCAGGAGTGTTTAATCTTAGGAATCGTATTTTTGCCCCTCTTCATAGTTTGTGAGTTTGTATGAAGGTTACTCAGTTCAAGGGGACCTTTCTCTGTAAGCCCTGTTTGTGGCAGCTGTTCGAGCTGTAGTATCAGACCAGAAAAGGTGTGGGGCCTTCATTCTGAGGCTTCTGGCATGGATTCCTCCTGATTGGAGGCCAATGCTGGCTACCCAATGTATATTGTGGTATCTGTGAAACAGGCTCCCCACACCAGGCAGAGGTTTTGATCTTATACTTAGATCTTTTATTCACTTGGATTGATTTTAGTATGGGGTGAGAGGGATCTAGTTTCAACCTTCTGCATGAGGGTATCTAATTTTCCCAGCACTATTTCTTAAAGAGGTTTTTTTTTTTTCCCCCAACATATTTTTTCAGCCTCTTTGTCAAGAATCAAATGGCTATAGGTGCAAGATCTAGTTTCTATCTTCTGTTCCAAGGTTACATGTCTACCTTTATACCAATGCCATGTTTTTGTTACTATGGTTTTGAAATAGGGTATTAGGATGGCTCTAGCAATTGCTCTTTTTGCTCAGGATTGCTTTGGATATTCTAGGTCTTTCCTGCTTCCATAATGAATTTTAGGATTGTTTTTCCTAGTTCTGTGAAGAGTATGATTTGTATTTTGATGAGCATTGCATTGAATTTAAGTTGCTTTTGGCAATGTGGACATTTTAAAAGTAATAGTTGTGCAGATCGATGGACAACGGAGGTCTTTTCATTTGCTAATGACTTCTTCATTTTCTTTAAGTGTCCTGTAATTTTCACTGTGGAGGTCTTTCACCTCCTTGGTCACTAGGTATTCTTTTTGAAGCTATTGTATCTGGAGCTGGTTTTTTATTGGTGTATAGGAAAGCTATTGGTATTTGTATGTTGATTTCTTATCCTGCCTGTTTGCTGAATTTGCTCTAAAAATTCTAAAAATCTTCTGGTGGAATTTTTACTGTTCTAGGTATAAGAACATATCATTTGCAACTAGGGATAATTTGACTTCTTACTTTCCTATATGTATCTCTTTTATTTATTTCTCTTGCCTAATTGCTCTGGCTAAGATTTTAATTACCATATTGCACATGACAAGTGAAAGTGGACACCTATCTTATTCCTCATTTTAGAGAAAATGCATTTATTTTTCCCATTCAGTATGATAATTGTCATATGTAACTTTTATTCTTTTAAGGGGAAAAAAGCTTCCATACCTATTTTCTTCAGGGTTTTTATCATAAAACGATATTGAATTTTTTTCCAAAGGCTTTTCTATATCAATTGAAATGGTAATGTGATTTTTATCCCTAATTATATGCATGTGCTATATTACATTTATTGATTTATGTATGCTGGACAATTCTTGCATCCCTGAGATGAAACCAAATTGGTCATGATGTATGTCCTTTTTAGAGTGTTGGATTCTCTTTGCAAGAATCTTATTGAGTATTTTTGCATCTATGTTCATCAAGGATATTGGTCTATAGTTTTCTTTTTCTTTTCTTCTTTTTCTTTCTTTCTTTTTTTCTTTTTTGTTGTTGTTGAGTCCTTATCCAGCTTGGTATCAGGGTGATACCAGCTTCATACAATGAATTTGGAAGCATTCCTTCCTTTTCTATTTCATGGAAATGATTGAGGAGCATTGGTGTTAGTTCTTCTTTAAAGGTCTTCTAAAATTCAGTAGCAAATCCACTGAGTTCTGGGCTTTTCTTAGTTGGGATAGTATTTATTACCGTTTCAATCTCATTACTTGTTTTTGATTTGTTTAGATTTTTTGTCTTCTTGCTTCAATTTTGTTGGGTCATATGTGTCCAGAAGCTTATCAGTTTCTTCTGGACTCTCCAAGTTAATGGACTATAACTATTCAAAGTAGTTCTAATAAACACTAGAATTTCAGTGTATCCATTGTAATATTGCCTTTGCTTCTCTAATTTTATTAACTTGGGTCTTCGCTCGCTCTTGGTTATTTTCACTGAAGAGTTAGCAATCTTTTTATCCTAGTTCAAAGAACCAATTCTTTGATTCATCATATTATTCTTTTAGTCTCTCATTAACTTCAGCTCTGATTTTTATTAATTTTTTCCTTCTACTGGTTGTACATTTGGTTTGTTCTTGCTCAGGAACCTTGGGATGCATCATTATGCTATTTACTTACTTGGGGCTGCTGTTTTTCTAATGTAGGCACTCATAGATAAACTTTTCTCTTAGAATGGCTCTGATTATGTCCCATAGATTCTGATATCTTGTGTTTCCATTATCATTTGATTCTAAGAATTTTTAAGTGCCCTCCCCTACTTCTTCAATGGCCTAGTGATGGTTCAGTATTTCTCCTTGTGGGAGTATTTGTAATAGAGATAATTATTTTCCCTGGACTTCTATTGTTGTGAAATCATTTTTAGTCCCAAATTCTCCTTCTTGGCCTCTGTCCAAGTAGGAGTAACAATTTAGAGAAGTTGAGGAGCTGAACTCTGCCCTTCTGTTGTTATAGATGAGTTCTAGAGCATGGTTACCAGTGGCAAGACTGGATCACACTCAATATCTCAATTTTTTCTGTACCTGTGAATGAGGTTGCAGGAAAAAGCTGGGTTATCCCCAAGCCTCTTACATACATCCTTTGTGAGCAGGTTTGGATTATATGCCCAAGTTCTGGAAATCACCAGACTGTGCTCTTGGAGGCATGGCTGGCCAGTATCTGTACTGCTGCATTTACTCTGAATGTCTCAGAGCGGGGTGCACAAGGTCTGCTCTAGGATGAGAAGCTATAATTATCCAGTCTTCTGCTCATCTCTGCAGTATTGCTCCCAGACCCCAGACTCAGACCTCAAAACCTCATTTGGCTGAACTCCTTTCTGTCACAGTGTTCAAACTGCCATTGTTCTCATTTTTCTTTCTTTCTTTCTTCTTTCTTTCTCTCTTGTGTATGCTTATGCGTGTGCACATATGTGCACAGGAGTGTGTGTGTGTGTGTGTGTGTTTCTTCCACCTGGTTGAATGTGCTTACCGCCAGCTGGCTTTCATCCTATTTGCCTATTATACCAAGATTTTTTCAGCCTGGAATTCAATCTTCCACAAGCCTGACACTGGGGCATCTCCTCCTACCCTATTTTAGTTTTCCTGTGTCATCATCACCCTTCTATGCCCAAGCTAACTTCTAGTGTGGGTGTCCACTTCCTCCCTGGAAAGAAATGTCTGTTGCATCCTGGGGATATTTTAAAAATCTGACAGTTTTATGTTCCTGTACACCACATACTGAAGCAATATAAATTGTTTAAGATGGCTTCTGGTTCCAGTTTTGTCTAAATCCACCTCTGGTGCTGTCTACTAAGGTAAAATAGAGAGTATCTCAGATGACTCCCTGTCTAACACTGTTTAAATCTGCAGAGAAATACTAGAAATTATCATTTCTGTTGCTGATAACATGGCTGAACTCTGGTCATCTTTCTGGGTAGGCTGAGCATCTGTCCAGTAACAAAGCCAACATGCGTAAGAGTATGCTGAGATTTTCTCTTACTGCCCTGCCGAAGGGAAGTTCTCCTCTCCTACTGAGCTGCTGTTTGTTCAGTGCCAGTGTCCATTTCTTCGGCTGTACTTAATCTTCATATCACTATTTCTGAGTTTTGTCTAGTTGCTTGCTCACTCAAGTTGCAATCTAACAGTTTTCTATGGTCTCCCAATTTTCTCATGGGGCCATGTACCTGTTGGCCTAGATGACTACCCTGGTGTGGCTTGTGAGTGCTGCCTGCCTCTAGCCAACCATGATCCAGTTCTTCTCATTTTTAGAATTATTTCTATTTCTTTCTTAAAGTCTTCACTTTTTTCATAAATTATTTTCTAAATTTCTTTTAATTTTTACCTGAATTGTAATCCTAACCCTAACCCTAACCCTAACCCTACTAAAATTTTTACCTGAATTTTCTTTCTTCCATGAACTTCTCTAAAAGGATTATACTGAGTTATTTGTTTGTCAGTCATTTCATAGATCTTTTTTCCTTCTGGAGCCATTATTGGAGGTTTACTAGTTTCTTTTGGCGGTGTCACATTTCCCTGATTTTGCAAAGTAGAAGTATAATTACATGACTGTTGATTTGAGGAGATAGCCACTTCTTCTGATTTTATAGATATTCTTTGACAGTGATAGGATTTTACTATCTTATAAAGGTCCAAGGTTGTGTCTCCACCTTAGTCCTCAGTTCTGGGATATTCACAATATTCTTGCCTGTGGATAGCTGTTAGTTGCTCTTCTGTGGACAGAGATCAAAGTTGGAAAACTCCCTCTGCCATCTTGCTATCGCTCCTCATATTTTACTACCAGCAGTCAGGAGAAACCAAATATCCTCAGCTAAAAAACCCAATTTTATATTTTGCAATCTCCACTTTCCACAAAACACTAAAACACAAACACAGTGCAGTCAAGATCTTTGCCATTTTATGACAAGGATCAATTTTTCCCCATTATTCAATAGTATATCCCCCGTTTGCATTGAGACCTCATCAGAAGAGCCTTTACTGTCCACATTTTTACCAACACTTTATTCATGGTTATTTAGGTATTCTCTAAAAAGATGAAAGCCTTCTCTCTAGCCTTCCTCTTTTCTTTCTGAGTGCTCACCAGGATCATCTTTAATATTCCATTCACAACAATCTAGAGTTTTTCTGGCATGTACTTCAAAACCCTTCCAGCCTCTACTCATTACTTAGTTCAAAAGCCATCTGCACGTTTTGAGGCATTTGTTACAACAGTAATTTTGCATCTTAGTATCAATTCCTATCTTGGTCAGTTTGGGCTGCTATTTAAAAAATTCCACAATTGTGCTCGCTTCGGCAGCACATATACTAAAATTGGAACGATACAGAGAAGATTAGCATGGCCCCTGCGCAAGGATGACATGCAAATTCGTGAAGCATTCCATATTTTTTCATATATAAATGGATGTTCCTTGAGAACATACTTCTAAGTGAAATAAATCAGACACTCATGAGTACACATCGAATTGTTTCCCTGATATGAGAAATCATAACTGTAAATAAGGACAAAGAGGTGTAATAGATATTATATAAAAGGAGGATGGTGTGCAGAGGAGAGGAGTACTAGAAAGAAAGAAGAGGAAAAGCAGAAAGGCAACAGAGGAGAGAGGGGAAAGGGAAAATATGGAAAATGATGAATGAACCTGCTGTAAATGGGGAGGGAGGGTGCAGAGGGGAGGGGGGAGAGGGGGGAGAACCAAGATGCGTCATGTATAGGTACAGAATAAATGTAATGAATGTGACCATTATATGTAGAATGTACCAATACATGTTCTTGGTTTAAAATTTAAAAAATAAACTAAAAATAAAATAAAAATACCTGCTAATTCTAAAAAAAAAAAAAATCCACAATTATCTTGTACATATTATCAGATCATAGTGCAATGAAACTAGAAATCAATGGCAAAAGACACTATCAAAACTGTGCAAGCCTATGGAAATTAAGTAGCACCAATCTTAAATAATCAATAGGTCACAGGAGAAATTAAAGAAGAACCTAGCCCTACAATCAAATGATGATGCCAGTACAACATAGTGGAACCTATGGGACACGATGAAAGCAGTCCTCAGAGGGAAGTTTATAGCAGTGAATTCCCACATCAGAAAAGCAGAATGGAACATGCCGAAAACTAGAACTAGATATATGTCTCTCACCATGCACTAAACTGAGATTGAAGTGGGTCAAAGATCTAAACATTAAAACAGAAACACTAAATTTACTGGAGAATAGAATAGGAAGAACCCTTGAAGACATAGGGGTTAGGAAAAAATTTATGGACAGAACCCAGACTGCATGGGAAATGATACAAAGAATCAGTGCTTGGGACCACATGCTATTAAAAAGCTTTTGCACAGCAAAAGAAATCACCAATAGAGCAGGATGAAAAACCACGGAATGGGAAAAAATTTTTACTAGCTATCCATCTGACAAAGGTCTAACATCTAGAATATATAAAGAACTCAAAAAAATTAAACCTCCAAAATTTAAAGACCCAATCCAAAAATGAGCAACTGAAATGAATAAACATTTCTCAAATGAAGAAATAAAAATGGCAAATAAATATATGAAAAAGTGTTCAACATCACTAGTCATTCGCGAGATGCAAATCAAAACAACATTAAGATACCATCTCACTCCAGAAAGAATCGTGTCTATGAAAAAATCAACCAACAACAAATGCTGGCGGGGCTGTGGGGAAAAAGGAACACTCCTCCACTGTTGGTGGGAATGCAGACTGGTCCAGCTACTGTGGAATCAATATGGAGATTCCTCAAGCAACTAGAACTAGAGGTTCCATTTGATCCGGCTATTCCCCTACTGGGGATCGTTCCAGAAGAGTTAAAATTGTCATACCACAGAGATATATGCACAACTATGTTTATAGCAGCACAGTTTGTAATAGCTAGATCTTGGAAACAACCCAAATGTCCAACAACCAATGAATGGCTAAAGAAGATATGGTTTTTCGATACAATGGAGTACTACACTGCCATAAAGAATGATAAACTAGAGTCATTTGTATGTAAATAGATGTTCCTTAAGAATATACTATTAAGTGAAATAAATCAGACACTCATAAGTACACATTGAATTGTTTCTCTGATATGAGAAACCATAATTGTAAATAAGAACAAAGTAGTGAAACGGATATTATATAAAAGGAAGATAATATACAAAGAAGAGGAGTACTAGAAAGAGGAAAGGGGGAAAAGCAAGAAGGGAAAAAACAGAAAGAAAGAGGCAAGGGAAATCATGGAGAATTGTAAATAAACCTGCTGTAAATAGGGATGGAGGGAACAGAAGGGAGGGGAGGGTAGAGGGGGGAGAATCAAGAGACACCATGTACAAGTACAAAACAAACATGTTAAATGTGATCAATATATGGACAATGAACCAATACATGTTCTTGGTTAAAAAATAAAAAAAAGAAAAGCAGAATGAGCTCAAATAAATAATTTAATGATGCACCTCAAAAATCCTAGCAAAACATGAACAGTCCAAACCCAAAGCTAGTACAAGGAAGGAAATTATAATAATCAGAGCAGAAATTAATGAATTAATGAAACAGAGACTAAAAATTAAAAATAATCAATGAATTTAAGGGTCAGTTCTTCAAAAGATTAAACAAAATACACAAACCCTTACTTAGGTAATCTTATCAATATAAGGAAAGAAAAGACCCAAATCATGCAATTAGAGATGAAAAAGGTGAAAATAAAATGAACACTGCTAAAATACAGGAGATCATTAGTAACTACTTTGAGAATGTGTACTCTAATAAAATGGAAATTTGAGAAGAAATCACTAAATTCTTAGATACATATGAACTAGCAAAGATGAATGAAGAAGATATAAAAATCTTGAATAATCCCATATCAGTCAATGAAAGTGAAGAAGTAATTAAAAGAAACTTACCAACTAAGAAAAGCACAATTCTACATGGATTCACTGCCAAGTTCTGCAAGAAGTTCAGAGAAGATCTAACCCCAGTACTCCTCAAAGTCTTTAATGAAACTGAAAAAAAAGTTGTACTACCAAAGTCATTCCTGGAAGCAAGCATTACCCTGATTCCAAAACCAGAAAAGGACCCAACCAAAAAAGAGAACTCCAGGCCAATCTCTTTAATGAACATTAGATGCAAAATTCCTCAATAAGATAGCAACAAACAGAATGCAGAAAATCATAAAGGAGATCATACATCAAGTACAATTCATACCAGGGATGGTTCGACATACACAAATCAAGAAATGTAATACACCACATAAACAGAAACAAGGACAAAAATCACATGATCATCTCAATAGATGCAAGAAAAGCATTTGACAAAATCCAACATCCATTCATGATATTAAAAAAAACCTCAAGAAACTATGTATAGGAAGTTTTTATCTCAATCTGATAAAAGCCACCTATGACAAATCAATGGACAGCATCATACTAAAAGGAGAAATGCTGAAAATTTCTAAAAGCAGGAATAGGACAAGGATGTCCACTATCACCACGCTTATTCAACATAGTTCTCAAAACATTAGCTAGAGCAATTAGACAAGAACAAGAAATTAAATGGATATGGATAGGTAATGAAGAATTTAAATTACCATTATTTGCAGATGACATGATGCTTTACATGGAAGACTGCAAAAACTCCACCAAAGCACTCCTAAAACTAATAACCAGATTTGGTAGCATAGCAGGATACACAGTCAACACTCAAAAATCAATAGTGTCCCTGTTCACTAATAAGAAACTTATCAAGAGAGAAATAAGGGAAATAATACCTTTCACAATAGTGTGAGCAAAAATGAAATACTTAGGAATTAACCTAACTAAGGAAGTGAAATATATCTACAATAAAAACTATAGTACTTGGGGAAAGGCGATCAATGAAGATATCAGAAAATGGAAAGTTAACCTCTATTCCTGGGTAGTCAGGACCAATATAATCAAAATACCCATATTTCCAAAAGTAAACAGATTTAATGCAATTCCAATCAATATACCTATAGAATTCCTCATAGAACTAGAGAAAACAATCTTAATATTCACACTGAACTAGAAGAGACCTAGAATAGCAAAAGCAATTCTGGGCAACAAGAGCAAGGAGGGTGGCATCATGGTTCTGGATTTCGAGCTATATTACAAAGCTACAGTGATTTGAAAAAAAAAAACAAAACAGTGTGGTATTGGCAAAAAAAAAGCTAAAAAAAAAAGACAGACTTAGGGACTAATGGAATGGAATAGATGATGCATAAACAACTCCAGGCACACTCAGCTACCTTATCTTTGATAAAGAGGACCAAATCCCTTTGCTAGAAGAAAGACAGCCTCTTTAACAAATAGATCTGGGAAAACTGGCTTTCCATATGCCAAAGATTGAACCTAGACCCTTATCTCTCATCATGCACTAAAACTGAAATCAAAATGGATCAAAGATCTAAACATTAGAGCAGAAACAATCTGCTGGAAGACAAAATAGGTAAAACACTTGAAAACATAAGTATAGGCAAAAACGTCCTGAACAGAGCCCCAGTTATATAAAAAATAATACCAAGAATAAAAAAATAGGATCACATCAAATTAAAGCGCTTCTGCACAGCAAAAAAAAAAAAAAACTACTAACAGAGTGAAGTCTCTACAGAATAAAAAAACATTTTTTTCTAGTTACTCCTCAGAAAAAAAAAGACTAATATCTAGAATATACAAACAAAATAACTCAAAAAAGTTAGATCTACTAAATTTGAAGACCCTATTCAAAAATGGGCACCTGAAATGAATAGACACTTCTCAAATGAAGAAATACAAATGGGCAATAAATACGTGAAAAAATGGTCAACATCACTGGCCATTTATGAAATGCAAATTTACACAACACTGAGATTCCATCTCATTCTAGAAAGAATGTCTATCATCAAGAACTCAACGAATAGCAAATGCTGGCAAGGCTGAGGGGAAAAAAGAACCCTTCTTCATTGTTGATGAGAGTATAAAGTGATACAACTACTATGGAAACCAGTATGGAGATTCCTCAAAAAACTAAAACCAGAAATTCCATTTGTCATGGCTATGCCCCTTCTAGGAATCTTCCCTAAAGAGTTAAAGACAACATACCACCACAGTGCTGTATGCATACACATATTTATAACAGTACAATTCATAATAGCTAAATCTTAGAAGCAGTTCATCAATAGATGAATGAGTAAAGAAAATGTGGCATTTATACACAATGGAGTACTAGTCTGCCATAAAGAAGGATAAGCTTGAGTCTTTTTTTAGGAAAATGGGTGTTCCTTGAGACCATAATGTTAAGTGAAGTAAATGAGACACAAAATCTTAAATATTGCATGGTTCCTTTTGTAGAAGAAACTCAATATATAAATAAAGTGCAAAATAAAAAACAGAAAATAGGAAAAAAAGATAGAAAAGTTTCTGTAATCCAGCATGGACAATGTAAATTACTGTGTCCATTTTTCCTTCTTATAAGCATACCAGTCATTGCATTAGGGCCTACTCTAATCCAGCATGACCTCATCTTAACCGGATTTCATCTGTAAAGAACTTATTTCCAAATAAAGTCACATTCTAGGACTTGGACATACTTTGTGGGACATACAATTCAATTCACTATGCATATTCATCCAGGGTTGGATGCATCGGAATTTCTTACATAGTAAGATGTGCACAAGGAAGATAAATTCCATCTCAACTGCTGAACCTAAGAAATGTCCACTAAATATGTTTATTTATATTCTGCAGCCAGCTGACCCATGAAATTTAACTCTACCCACTATGCTGCTTAGTCCTATAGAAACTCATACATTCTTGAAGAGTTCACTGGTCACTCTGTGCTGGACCCATCTGGTTTAGAATTTGCCACCTATAGCAGAATATGAGCTTCTTGAGAGCAACAACTGCGGCTTACTCATCTTTGCAGCTCCTCCAGTGTTTAGTATGTTACATGACATACAGTGAGCTCCTAGTAATAACTGGAGGAGGGATGGACATTGGAAGGAACAAAAATGTTTGTAGACTTACAATCTAGTGGCTTCAGGGAGGTGCTGGGAACTCAGGCTGCAAAAACCAACACTATGTCACTTTCTCAGGACTCTCTACTTCCCACTCGGATCTTCCTAGAGCTTTCCAGGGTCTCAATATGCAAAAAAAAAAAAAAATTTCAATCACAAAGAAATTTCAGACCATCACTTAATGAGCTTTTAGCTCATCAGAGCAACTTTTCATTCCAGAAGCTTCCAGGTCAATCCAGCAGTAGCTTAGTGCATGACCAGCATGCGGGGATTAAGGAGGGGGTCAGGGAGTGCTATGGGCAGGCTGTGTCTTGGATGATTAATTCTTATAACTTCACCAAGGTTGAATACTTAATGTGGCAGATCCCTCAATAGCTCGCTCCCTAATGGACCACTACTAGCTGAGGCCAGGGAGAATATACAGTTCTTTTTAGTCTTGTCATGCCTTTACACACTCATCCCATTATAATGTCAAGAATAAAAAGCTATATATATGCCTGTGTCTGAACCCTAGTGGAAGGCAGAGAAAGAGAAAATCAGATATTCACAGGGATTACAGAAAAATAGAGAGAAGCCCTGTGAAAGTATACCCAGAACAAACTTGGAGGTTTTCAGTGCCCGCCTCTCCTTTCTCCTTTCAACACCCAATTATTAGTATATCCAGTGCCTTCCCCACAGCTATGAAAGTCAGGCTGGGATACACAAGTGTAGCATTCGTGGGCAGATTAACAGTAATGTCAAATTCATTACCATGAAAGAGGACACCAAACAAAATGTCACATTGTGTTGTTCATCATTATACCCCAAGTGCCTTGAAAAGTGCCAAACATATAGTAGTTACTAAGTAAATATTTGCTTAGTGAAACATTGAATGATCGAAGTTGATTAACCAGGAAACTGCTGTAGGCAGTCAGAGCATGGTATTCAGAAAAGAACAGTTGAACAAGAAGCTCCTGAGATAAAGAGTTAAAGCTGCTTTAACTGTTGCCCAGGTAAAGTGATGTTCTCCTCATCTGGCAGCAACAGGGCCAGGGAAGGGAGTGTATATCTCCAGGAGGTAGTTAAAAGCTGACAAGTATCCCCTAGGCTAGAGTCAGAGCCTCAGCCTCCTCACTTCCTTTCCTGGCCAGAGCATTTGGACGTCACTGAATTTCCAACTCATCATCTCCTTTTACTTTCTACTTAAAGAGGGCCAAAGGCCAAAGCTAACAGAACAGATGTTGCTTGGATTAAACCAGTATAGCGACTCCCCAAGCAATAAAATGATCATTGCTCCTGCCTTCAGCCCCTATTTTAGGATCTGCAACTCTATTCCTTTTCTCTTTCTAAAACCAATAGCAAAAGAAAATGAAAAAAAAAAAAGATATTGGCTGCAACTTTCAGTCGTCCCCTTCCCATGCTCTGACACCTACGTGGCAGGCTATTTTAGCCTTAGCACCAGATTTTCTGGCCTTCCTTAATCCATCTCTATGATTAACCTTCCATTTTCTCTTCTCTTTGATTTATTTCAGATACCAGCGGCAGAAAACAACCCCTTCCTTGTTGGAATGCACTATTGGTATTCCAGCCACAGTCTCCATACTCAGCACTGCAATATTTGTCGAGAGAGCATTCCTCCCTTATCTAGAGATGCCGTCATCTGTGAAGGTAGCTTCCTGATTCCTTTCCAAAGGAGCTCAGTGGGTGGAGATGGGGCGAAGGAGCTCATGTGGCCTTAGTGTCATTGACATTCTAGGTCACTGGCTCATGGGAGGTTAACCCTGCCCGAGAAAAGGAAAAGAGAAGAGGTAGTATGAATGAAAGTAGAGGCTTAGGAGGGTAGAATGGTTACCAGGGGTGAAAAGACAGAAATCATATCATTCTTACCATTGTTTTCCATTCAAGTTGGATAACAGAAAGTTTCACTGCTAAGAATCAAAAGAAACGAGCTCATATCAGAAATAGGTTTTCAGAGGTGGATCAGAACTATTTAGAAGGCATCTGAGTTTTAACTTTCAGAGCAGCTTAGGGAAGAAAATTAGAATCTTGTCACCTCATCCTCACAGGATTTTTCTTCCTCTTCTCACAGTGTGTAAAGTGAAATCTCACAGATTGTGCACTTTGAGGGCAAGCAAAGACTGCAAATGGAATACCTTGTCCATCACTGATGACCTCCTCCTGCCTGCAGATGAAATAGTAAGTTCCAGCTATGCCCCTCTACAACCACCCCCTCCCATATCCACTGTGGCACATTGCATAGGAGTAGGAAGACTTCTTCCTGTCACCAGATAAGCAAAGTAGGTCTCTTCTCCAGACTCACAATCCAACGAATCTCAAAGAACAACCCCTCCCCCAACACACACATTCACACCTGTCATTGGCCACTACCTTAGAGTGAGGAGAGCAGGATCATGGAGAACTTGGGGCTTTTGCCTAATGTCCTCCATGGATTAGCACAGTTATTCCAGTTGTCCTGTCCTTCCTTGTATCATTAATGTCTACGTTTTATCTCTTTTTTGTCCTTTAGCAAACCATGCCCCATCAATGGGTAGAAGGCAACTTGCCTGTAAACTCTCAGTGCGCAGTATGTCATGAGAGCTGTGGCAGTTATCAAAGACTTCAAGATTTCCGCTGCCTGTGGTGTGATTCTACGGTAAGACTCTGCCCATCTCCTTGCCACTCTGAGAATTTAACTTCTAGAGAAGGAGGGGCGTGGAGCTTGATTATACATAGAGAGAAATCTCAGTGATCCTTATCCCAGTAGTCTAGTTCTTAGCACATTGCCCTTCCAAATTTGCCTATGGAGCCTTTGGGAAAAAAAATTGAAGATGCTCCTATTTGATGGTTTTTAATTTGGGGGGCCTTATAGCAAACGGGAAAAGCTAAACTCTCTAATGGCAGTATAGGGAATTAAAAAATAAATTCTGAATCTGTCCTTAAAAGACCTTCTCACTTCCTCATTCACTATTTCCTAGGAACTTTGAGTCTTTATAAATTAATAACAGTTAAGAATATTAAATTATTTTTAATATGGATTGAATTGAATGATTTATATATATGGTCTCACTTAATCCTTATAACAACCTTAAGCTAGGTCTAATTGTCCCTGTTTTACAGATGAGGAATGTGAGGTTCAGAAAGGTGAAGGAATTTGCCCAAGGTCATGTAGCAAGCGAACACTAGTGTCTCAATTCATATATAATCCCACAAAGATAAGGCCCCTGTCTACAACCCTACCAAACCTCTAAACCCGGTCCTCGACTAGAAACAATTTTCCCCCGCCCTGCTCTGGAGACATTTGGCAATGTCTACAGACATTATCGTGTTACAACTCATGGGGGATTATGCTATTTCCATCTAGTAGGTAGATACCTGGGATTCTGCTAAGCCTTCTACAATTCACAGGATGGCGTCACATAACAAAGAACTATTTGGCCCAAAATATCAATAACACCAAGGCTGAGAGATCCTGGTCAGGGACCTGATCTAGTCTTTCTGGCCTTTTAGATGCTTCTGTCAAACTGAGTTTTCTATACAAGAAGAAACTAATGTGTGAGCGTCTTCATTGAAGACTCGATTTGCCCTCTGTCTCTCTCATCATTTCTTTTGAATAATGAGGCCAAAGTCAGGTTGCTTAGAAACTGTGCTTGAAAATATCAAAAATCTGGGAAGAGGGCCAGGGATTTAGCTCAGTGATTAGAGTGCTTGCCTTGCAAGCACAAGGGCCTGAGTTCGATCCCCGGCACCACCAAAAAAAAAAAAAAAAGAAGAAAAGAAAAATCTGGGAAGAATGGCCACTTATGGGGAAGCCGGCTTTGCCACTTCCCAGCTATTTGATCTTGGGTGAGACTCTTTAACGTTAAGAGCTCTTCTATACTCATTTATTTCCAAAATAAACCCAATAATGTCTTTCCTACCACACCTAGTTGTTATAAGGATTGAAGTGAATTGGCAGCTTATCAGGATTAGGGCTGTTATACTGAGACTCCTGCTCTGCAGGTTACTCAGATTGCATCCTAGAACAGGTGACTTCTCAGTGCCTTTAGAAGGGTATTTACTGAAAGCCACCTTGAAGGACCAGGGTTCTGCACACTCTGGGACAGGGCAGGTTCAGGGTGCAATGGGGATAGCCAGGTGAGTTAGGGGTGTGTATATGGCAGCACAGCTCAGAAAGAGATATTTGAATATTAAGATCTAATTCTTAGAATTGGAACTCAAGACTGATCAACATTATCCTTTTCTCTCCCCCTTCCTTTTTTCTTTCTGCTCTTGTCGTTTCAGGTGCACACCGACTGTCGGAGACGGTTTTCCAAGGAATGTATCTTTGGAAGCCACTGTTCATCAGTCATCCCTCCTACTGCTCTCAGCGACCCCAAAGGTGATGGTGAGTGTCTAAAATTTAACTTCATAAAAGCACTAGGGAAGGGGAGAGAGAAAATACAAAGATTGGGGAAATGACTGGAATTATTCTCCATGACTAGTCAAATATTGGTGGGGGGAGGGGGCGTGCCTAGACAGCTCATGGTTTTCCTTAGAAGTTTGGGTAGGTGAATGTTGGTCTTCCTGGTGTATATGTATGTGGGCATAGTCTCTGTAGCCTCTGTCACAGTTTATTCCAACTGATCAAAATTTATTTCATCATTTTAATGCTTTTCAAACAATAGAGAATGCATAAAATGAGTTTGTATGTGTCCAGGTGGGCAATAGGTGCAGGTTATATTACTGGAAACTAACACCAAGGTTGTTCCCAAATCTGAGACTAAAATGTTGATCATTGCTCCAACATGCTTCAACAATGCTTTGTCAATTTCTGAGCAATAGTGATTTATTGAGAGCTCTACCCAAGTGGCTTAAAGGCTGAAGAGAGATTGATCTAAGACACAGGCTTTGCCAGAGCAAAAGATTATTGTGAATCCAGGGTCTTGATATAATACAATGAACAATTTCATGTTGCATATGCTAAGTGCCAAAGGAATGGTAGACACATTTAGAAACAAAAAGTGTTAGAAATGTTAACCATTTGTAGGAAGTTGGGCAGAAAGAAGGTAGTAATGGAATCAATGCAACAAAAGTAAACCATATTGTATCAAAGAGGTCTCACAATGTTAGAATAGAGAGAGAAGAAGCAAAGAAGAGGAGTGTTTGTTTGGGTCCTGTTTAAAGTATAGATGAAACACATAGGCAGCATGGTGTAAGGGGAAAAAACAAAAAACAAAAAACAAAAGCTACACAGCGGTGAGTTTTAGCCACTTCTTAGCTAGGTGACATTGGGTAGGTCACATTTTATGAACTATTCTTTCCCTATCTATAAAAGGAAATAAAGTTTCTAATTTTGAAGATAAATTATAATATGTAAAGGGACTAAGTACCTAGAAGTATAGCCTGAAAGGAACACAAAACTAAATTCCTAGTCTTCTTGGGTAACTAAGTACCTAGTCTTTTAGCCTAATGAAAACTGGACTCCCTTGAGGATAATTTTGGAGTTCACCTCTCCTTTCCTACATCTTTGCTTCTTCAAAGATGAGACTCTTCTTTCTGCCCTCAAGTTGTTCACATGCTTCTCCCATTACTCATTGTTAAAGAGTGGGAGTTATCAAGATAAAAGTCAAATATCACATCTAAAAAGACCTGACTTATTTTTATTACTAATAATAAATTGAGAGATCTAATGCACGTATTACTGACATGCTACCATTTCACTAAGCCTGGGAAGAGAAACACTGCTCATTAATTTCGGTTCGTGTATGGTTGATTTCACTCTATATATGGTCGATTTCACTTACTGGAGGAAAGCTCGAATCTTTTACAAAATGTTTTCATCTATATTTTCAAATATCCTAATTTATCTGCTTCTGACACAAAGAGAATCCACTGATCCAGGAGTGATCAGTGAACCGAAATTTCATTCACCTAAAAATTATCCCCATGGTGATGCCACTCACTTCATTGCCAAGAAAGTGCCAGCACTCCCTGGAAACAAAGAAAGGGAAAAGAAGTAGAGTAGATGGTTTGCTTAGAGAACAGAATGGGGCAAGGATTCCTGTAGCCATTACAACAATTTTACAATCAGACATAGTATACGCATATCTGTGTATTCGTACATATTTTCACATACACGCTTGCATGTGCGTACACACACACACACTAGTCTCTTGCAGTTCTTTTTCTAATCCTAATGCAGATACAGATAAACCTTAGTGCACGGAATTAGCCATTCACACGGGTTTCTGTAAGTTTCTCTGTTTAATACAGAAGCAAAATAGTGTACTGCAGTGGTTGTCAAACAGAAGCATGCATCAGAGTTCTTGCCTAGCACATGTGAGGTGCTGGGCTTGATCCTCCGAAACATCACAAAAAGTGATCCAGGAAGTTTAAAAAACACAAATTTCTGGGACCTACCTTTTTCAGGCCTTTTACTACATGGGGCCCAAGAGTTTGCATTACTAGAATTTGCATTTGATGGGGTATGCTCCATCGGTTACTGTGTGGCTCTAGACAAAGTACTTAACCTCTCTGTGTCCCATTTGTCATTTCTTTCTGCCAATAGATAATGGCAGTTTTAAATGAGCTAACATTTGTTAAAAGGATTTTAAAATATAGAAAGGTGAATAGTAAGCCAACCTATGCCAATTTGGCATTGTTCTATAGAGTGAACAGAACAAATTTGAGCGGGATCTATTAATTCCCTGGTTTAGAGCACTGTGGTTGGATTAATGCAGCTCAAAGAAGCATGAGATTTTTTGAAAGGTTCTTTCAGGCTGTTGACTCATCTGGAGCTTAAAGTCAACTAAATCCCCTAAGCTCTTTTCATACTGAATGCTGCCAAACCAAGTCCCTATTATCCTGTTCTAGTGTAATTTAGGTACTTGAGTCTAAAAGCCAAGTTTTGCACTTACTCCCTTTACATTTCATCTGTTGATTTTGACCCATACAGTCATTTTCTGTCATTTTCTAACACTGATTCTGTGAGCTAGTAGCTCTGCCTCCAGTTTTGTGTACTCCAAAGTTCACAAGCCAGGCGTCCGTGTTTCCGTTTGAATGGAATACAGTCGTGAGATAGTACAGGACCCTCCCTCAGGATTAACATCAGTCTTCTCAAAGGCACCCCTGTGGTCAGGTTTGGTTACCTGGTTATGAACCCAAGTAACATTACTGCATCTAGCTGGCAGTCATACCTATTTCTGCCACCCATTCCCAAGGGTCTCTTGACCAATGGGGCCTTGCTCAAATTTAGATGCTTATTGCCTCTGAGGGAAATGGCAGCTATGGCTGTCCCTATATTCTCCTGCGACTGGGTTCGTGTTGGCACTGTTTCCTGTGTCTTATCATCTGTGACAAAAGGAGCTTTGACACTGAAGTTCAAGTTGCCTTAATTACAGAATTTTCTCTTTATGAGCAGTTTCCCATCCCCACTCTCGATTATTTTATTAATCATTGCAACATGCTACTACTATACATATGGAGAGATAAACCCCCAGAGTAGTTAAAATGTTTGCTCTAGGCTGGTAAATAAACCCAGAGGGCAACCAGCTGTAGGACACAGCTGCATCCTCTTGTAGAAGAAGCATACCACAGAAGGCAGCCCATGCTCTAAGCAGCCAAATGAATTTTAAAAGTATTTTCACTACGCCCTCATGGCCATTTAACTTACAGATAGCATTAGCATAAGTCCCTTTTTCCTATTTCTTAATTTAATTCATGTGCTCACTTCAGCAGCACATATACTGAAATTTAATTCTTGACTGTTTAATATATTCACATAGTGCATTATGTTTAAAGAAAAGAAAAGAAAAAGGCACACATACTATTTAGGAAAAAAATTTTGCTATCCTTTCTCTGATCTTCTCAATCTCCTACAGCCTTCTAACTCAGTTTGCATTCTTTTGGCTGAGAGGAGAGAAAGAACATTAAAAAACTACCTTACGCATCGTACGGCCTGACCCTGATGATCTGCTGAATAGTCTCAGCTTGGTGTCCATTTATCTGACCTCATCTTCTGCCGCTCTCCCCATCACTCACTCTGTAACAGCCATGCTAGTCTTTCACTGGTCCTCAAACACCTCAGTCTCCCTTCTCAGGATCTTAGCCTTCTTTGACCAAAAACACTTTTCCCCCAGACATCTGCTTTGCTTGCTCCTTCACTTCATAAATCTCATCTTGAATGTCATCTTCCCAGAGAAGAATCCTTGAAGACTTGTCTAAATAAGAATCCCCAGCCCCTTTCCTGGCCTTATTGTTCTTCACAACACATTATTTGATATGTATTCATCATGGTCTATCTTCCTTGTTTTAAACATAAGCTCCACAGAGACTGTTTCTATTTTGTCTACCACTGTATTCTCAGAACACAAACAAGGACAAAAACAGCAAGGCATGGTGGTGAATGCCTATAATCTCAGCTATTTGGGAGGCTGAGGCAGGAGAATCATGAGTTTGAGGACAGCCTGGGAAACATAGCAAGACTCTGTCTCCAAATAAAAAGGCCTCGAGATATAGTCAGTCAGCACTCCCAGGGTTCAATCCCCAGTACATACAGACATATATACATACATAAATGACAGGCACAGAGAATGCCCTCAGTACATATTTGTTGAATAAACGAGTATGTTGGAACTACCATTGTATCACCATATTACCTTTTGTTTAAAAATGCTGATATGGGTACTACTTTTGTTCAGAGAAAGTAATTACTTCCAAGCTATATTACTGGAGGGAACAAAACAGACTCCATTTGTAGCTGTGAGTCCTGGCCAGCCCTAAAAATTTGGTGTATGATTGGTGGCTGACTAGGATGCCTTCAAGCTCCCCTGGCCAGGGAGTGGGACTTGGCCCATAGAGGAAACCTGACTTAGATTTTTCCAGGCAAAATAGTCAGGCTTCCTTTCACCCATGTTACAACAAATGGGACATCTCGGCCCATCCATCCCACTCAAGAGTGAGCCATATGGTTTTTGCCCTGTGCATTTACTTTTGCTGAGGCATCCTTGGCAAGCCATAAGCTCAGAGGTTTGGACACTTGCTATTTGTCTAGCATCCCTCTCCTGTGGGGCCTTTGCTCATGGCCCATCTTCCTGCCAACAGATGCTAAGACAGCCTGAGCTGGAAGGCTATGGCTATTTAGGCTGCTATAACCCACTTCTTCATGGATAACGTCAGTGTTGGGGATCATTAAAAACCTCCCTCTTGCTCAGACAACTTCCTTATACTCTTGTTTCCACCTGGAAACTATACTACTATGGATTGAACTACTAAAATATTTTTTTAAAAAATGATTAAAGCTCTTTGCTTCACCCCACATCGAAATGTTGACAGTTTTCCCCTCCCTCCTCTCCTGACCTGGTGTTTTCTCACTGTGAGAACTGAGCTAGCCCAGGCAGAAAGAGGACTAATTGGGACACTGGTGTTCTCCTAGACTCTTAGTCCTCTCCTTCTTTAGTTTCCCCACACAGTTCTACTAATCCTTGCTTGTGTCACCAAATTCTTTATTCCTTGTATTCCAACATACTCCTCTGTGTGTGTGTGTGTGTGTGTGTGTGTGTGTGTGTGTGTGTGTGTGTGACTGTGTGTGCAGGGACTAGAATTAGTATCAAGCATGATGTTTGGTATGTAATAGTTGCTCAGAAAGTATTATTTGCCTAGAAACACCTAGAAAAGACTTTTAAGCCCCTTTGGGTGATATCATGACTTTCCTTATGCCCCTCAATCTCAGAAGACTGGGCCCAGTACTCAAACAGTTCTTGCAAAATATGGTGCTAATTCATATTTCGTTTTCATCTCAATAACCTTGATCTTTTCTTCTTCTTTTTGTTGTATCAGGCCAATTAGTAGTATCTTCAGACTTCTGGAATCTTGACTGGTCATCTGCCTGTTCATGCCCTTTGCTCATCTTCATCAACTCCAAAAGTGGCGATCATCAAGGGATCGTCTTCCTCCGAAAATTCAAACAATACCTTAACCCATCTCAAGTGTTTGACCTATCGAAGGGTGGACCTGAAGCCGGGTAAGCATAATGTGAAGGATATAGTAGAGTATGTAGAAGCAACTCCTCCCTCCATATGTTCTTAACTAAGAATGGCTTCTGAAATCAATCCTTGTACCTGGGCAGGAAAGATCTATTTTTCTCAAGCCAGGACACAAACAGCAGAGCATTTGGTTTGGCTGGTTGGAGAACTTTTAGCCTTCTTCCAGAAATCCCTTAGCTTACGTCCTGCTCTCAAATTTACCTCACCTTTTAATTTACCTCACCTTTTCTGGCTGGAAGAGGTAAAATCATATGCTCTGACCCCAGAGAAAGAATGAATCGATATAGCTCACTCTTTTTCCTGGGAATTCCTTCACTACTATAAGCCCGTTTCAACTAGGGATCCTCTCACTGCTCGGTTCTGATTCCTATGAGCCACTGGCCACAAGAATGCAGGCCATTCTTTCTGGGCCCCAGCAAATGGATTTGACTGGGTTTTTTAATGGCTTCTAGAGTAAGGTTGAGCACAAAAGAGTGTGAGTTGAGGCAAAGCCTGATCTCTGGGATCACCTGTGGGAAACTGCCTGTTCTAGGTATAACAGAGCTAGAAGCTAAGGGAGAAAAGGCAGGTAGCCTATTATCAGGGTGCTAAATTAGCAGTCATCGGGTCCTGAAATGTTATAGGAGTTATATAACCCTTTGTTACCCTTTCTTCCTTCCAGGCTATGCATGTTCAAAAACTTTGCTCGTTTTCGTGTTCTGGTCTGCGGGGGAGATGGCAGTGTGAGCTGGGTCCTGTCTCTGATTGATGCCTTTGGATTACATGAAAGAGTAAGTGTCTGGCTGACTCAGTTTGGACACTGATAAAAAGAACACAGATGGAGCTGTTTGTCCCATGAATTCCCCAGTCTTCCCTCACCCTGTCTGTAAAATATGTGTTTCCCGTGGTTTTGATAGGTAACCTGACCAATCTAAGCCTGCTCATCCAGACCATTTTCTGGTTGTTTATCTGTATGAAGGAGAAATGAAGTAGTTTATTGAAAGAATGAGTAGTGCCCATTCCCCAGGCTTCAAAGTAAAGAGCTGAAGGAGAAGAAAGCAAGCAATGTTTTGAAGAGGCCATAAACAGCGTGTAGCCTCCATTTTCTTTCCTCTCCTGGGGATCCTGATTTTCCCCCTAAGTCTCAAGAGTGGCAGAAACTTTCCTCTACCTGTCTCCCATTTGCAGGCCGCCCTTGCTTTTCTAAATCCAGTAGCTTTTTCTCCTGATGCACTATGCCTACTGTGGGCAGCCCAAATAGAAATTCATAGTTATATTTCTCTTTTGTAAACATCGCTATAAATTTGCATATTTCGGCCACCTTACTGAGTAAACTTTGCATTGCTAAGTGTGGAGTCCAACTCCTTAGGGAAAATTTCACTCCACTTCAAACATCCTCCTATTTACACTTCCTAGAACCTGAAGTCCCTTAAAACAACTGTCTTTAAGACCATAATTCTTCCCAAAGCGCACCTTCTGGGTTTGTTCATAGGTAAAGCTTGGTAGGAGGACTGTGTGAAACAGGTGGCTCCTTTTTGTTCTTGCAGTGTCAGCTGGCAATCATCCCACTGGGAACCGGCAATGATCTGGCCCGTGTCCTGGGTTGGGGTGCCTCCTGGAACAAAAACAAATCACCGCTGGACATCCTCAACAGAGTGGAGCAGGCGAGCATGAGAATTCTAGACAGGTGAGTGGCTAAAAGGCCAAATTCTTTTGCTTCTTTCTGTCCCATACAAATTATTCCCAACTACATCATCTCAGGGAGGAATACTCAATCTCTCCCCACCCATTTCCTTTCTGGTTTCAGTGCAGGGCAGTTTTTTTGTTTTGTTTTGTTTTTTGTTTTTTGGTTTTTTTTTTTGTAGTGCCGGAGATTGAACTCAGGCCCTTGTGCTTCCTAGGCAAGCACTCTAATCACTGAGCTAAATCCCCAGCCCCTACGGGGCAGTTTTTAAACCCTAGTATCTTGGAAAGCCGACGGTCTGCCAACTTCAAATATCACTAAAGTTCTAAAAAAAAATCCTAGACCAGGGGCCCCATGGACAAATGTCAAGGGTTTTGTGAGCTTCTTTCAAATTGCATAGTCACTTACCTATGCAAGCAGATTTTTTTTCTTGGTAATGAGTCTAAGATGTCATCAGTGTCACGAAACTTTTAATAAGGAGGAAGTTCAACCCCTGCTTAGATTATCTCTGCTCTGTAGTAGAGAATACTGCCATTCTATCTCCTGAAGGGAAAAGAAAAAGACTTTCTATACCTGAGTGATAGATTCTTGAATGCCCATAAGGATAAGTCTTGGGCAGGCCCCTGGTATGTAGATTTCACTAAAGTATCTCAGGTGATCTTGGCGTTACCTGTGGTTGAGAAGCATCACTCTCTGACAACCGTGGGAACCCTAGAGGAGTAATGAAGTGCAGTTCCTTCCCACAGTATACCTTGGGATCAGGTGGCCAGAGATTGTCGTAGTACCCCCTATAATCCACCTGGCCCCAATTTTTTCACTTCTTTCTTGATCTGTGAAGCATTTATTACAACTCGTAATAAAGCAGAACTCTAAATATCTGTCTTAAACCTAATTTCAGATGGAGCGTGATGATCCGTGAGACTCCAAAACAAATTCCATTGCTGACAGGACAGGTTAAAATGGACATACCAAGATTTGAGGTAACTACTTCCCAGCTGTATTCCAACATCTTTATTACACGTGAAATATTAGGCAAAGATCAGAGAGAAGTTTTGTATTTCCATGGGCTTAATAAGGGTGAGATCATTGAGAACTGGGGACATGGAAGACAGCAGCTATTTATTAAGAATATGTTAGTCATTGGAAATACAATTCATTCACCCATTTACTTATTCATGCATTCGAAATATTTATAGGGTAACTACTACATGTGAGATACTATTTTAGAATCTGTTTGTATATGCTAGTGGGTAAAGAAGAATGATTTAATCTATGTTGTCATAGAAATCATAGTCTACCTGGAAGGATAAAAAGAATAGTTTTAATAAAGTACTATGAGTGTAGGTATATAAGGAAGTGGAGGAACGCACAGCAAGTATGTATCTGTTGGGGAGAAGTCGGAAACTTCTCAGGAAAAAATGTCATTTTAGAAGAGACCTAAGGACCAGAGAGAGTTAATCAGGAGACTAAGAAAAAAGAGGGCTATTCCAAGCAAATGGAACAAGATGTATTATTCTGAAGGCAAGAAAAAACACAGAATATTCGCAGAACTGGGGCATTAGGACCAGGGGATGGAGCATGCAAGGAGAGAAACTAAAGATGAGGTTAGCAAAGTAATCAGGAGCCAGAAAGGAAGGGCTGGAAAACCACAGTAGAAAGTTTTGCATTTAATCCTAAGAACAATGAAAATTCTAGAAGGGGTTTTATGCTTATTTCCAAACATACAGGGAAGTTGAAATGGCAGTAGATTCTACCATTAATATTTTCACCATACTTGCTTTATCACACATCCAGATATCTATCCATTCTACTATATAACGGAGGGGTTTTAAGCAGAGACGTTCCATAGTGTGTGGAGAAATAGTTGAAAGAATAAAAACTGGAGGCAAGGAGGAAGGCTAGAAGATGCTGAAATTGTCTAGACAAGAGATGGTGATGATGATTTGGACTGCTGAAGTAGTAACAGGAATGAGACGTGGACATATTTGAGACATACTGAAAAAATAGAATTATCAGGACTTGGTAGATTTTTCAGTGTAGGAAATGATAGACAGAAAGGACTAGAAGTTATAATTAAGAGACTCAAGAGCCAGATTACCTAGAATCCAAGCTCTGCAATTTACTAATTCCCCTGTGCTCTAGTTTTCTCCTCTGTAAAATGAGGTTAATAATACTTATCTCTTAAAATGTTTACAGGGATTACATGAAAAATGATATATACATATATCTTAGGGAGAGCCTGGCACATACTTGTCACTATACAAGCTGCCTCTGCCATTATTAGTAATATTATGATTTCAGAGGTGACACGCTGAGCTGGGTGTGGTGGTGTACTCCTGTAATCCTCGCACTTGGGAGATGAGGCAGGAGGACTGTCGCGACTTCAAGGTCAGCCTAAAGTACATAGCAAGCCTAAACTACTGTATCAAAAGAAACAGTCAACCAATAAATAAATAAAATAAAGAGGCGACACTCTGGCAATTGAAAGATGTGGATTCAAATTCCAACTCTAATAATTACTAGTTATGTAATATGAGATTGTTTGTTTATTTAAAACATGGAGCAAACAGGATCTTCATGCGTTTTTACTTATTAATTTCAATAGGAGAAAATAGAATACTGCTCTCGTTTTAGAATAATTACAAGTCCAAGATTGTCTCTGGGGACCATCAACAAAAATTCTTTTTATTCCTCTATCATCTATTTTTTTATTTTGCTCTTTAAATCATTTATACTTTGGGCTTCTCATATAAGAGAAACCATGCAATTTAATCTTCTTTGTCTGATTTATGTCACTTAATATTATGAACTCAAGGTGCATCCATTTTCCTAAAAATAATGTAAATTTATCTTTCTTTATAGCTGAGTAGTACTCCTTCTGTGTGTGTGTGTGTGTGTGTCTGTGTGTGTGTCTGTGTGTGTGTATTTATCCATTCATCTGTTTGTGGGCATACAGGTACAGGCTGCTTCCAAGGTTAGCTATTATGAATTGTGCTGCTATATGGATGTTCATGTATCGCTGTAATATGATGTCTTTACCTCTTTGGGCAAAATACCAAGAAGGAGTATAGCAGAGTCAAACGGAATTCCAATTATTCATTTTTTACAGAATCTTCATGCTGATTTCCATAGTGGTTTTACTAGTTTACATTCCACCAAGAATGTAGACAATTTCATTTTTTCCAAAAATCATTGCCAGCATTTGGTTTTGGGGTTTGTTTTTTTTTTGGGGGGGTTGTTTTGTTTTGTTTTGTTCCTGATGATAGCCCTTCTTTCTGGAATGAGATGGGATGACAGAGTTGTTTTCACTTGCATTTCTTTAATGGTCAGATACTAACATTTTTTCGTGTACCTATCGGCCACTTGTATTTCTTCTTTTGAGAAGGTCTATTCATTTCAATAGCTCATTGTTTTCAAAGTTTTTTTTATTAGTACATGTTTGCAATTCATGCTGTTTACAGTCATCTCGGGCATGGTTACATGTACAAATTGCAGCTTGTTTCTTTTTTTATCCCCTTCCCTTTTCCTCTCCCGTGGCATCCTCCACCAGTTCCCCATCCCCTTTTATTGATATTATTTGTCTTAGCTCATGTTGTGGCATACAGTGTTTACATTAATTGGGGTCATTAGATCATATACATGGCATATCTTTATTCTTATTTCCCCTTTCCCTCTTCCTCGTCCTTCGTCCTAGTTCCCTTGGACCACTTCCCTATTGTAAAAGATCTGTCCCATTGTCCCTTTCTATCCATTCCATATTATTTTCTTCGTTTGTACTATGCCACACTCAGATAAGAGATACTGTATAGTATTTAAGCTTGTGTGTCTGATTTATTTCACTCAACGTTATATTTTCAAGCAGCATCCATTTTCCTACAAATGTCTCAAATTTGTCATTCTTTATAGCTGAGTAGTATTCCACTGTATATAGATACCACATTTTGTTTATCCAATTATCTACTGATGGATGTACAAGCTGCTTCCAGGATTTAGCTATTATGAATTGTGCTGCTATAAACAATGGTATACAAGTATCACTGTAGTGTGATGACTTAAGGTCTTTGGGCAAGATACCTAGCAGGGGGATAGCTGGGTCATATGGAATTTCTAATTTCAGTTCTTTGAGAAATCTCCATACTGATTTCCATAATGTTTGTACTAGTTTACATTCCCACCAACAATTAAGGCTTCCCTTTTCACCACAACCATGCTCGCATTTGTTATTGTTTGATTTCCTAATGATTGCCATTCTTTCCAGGGTAAGATGGAATCTAAAGTTGTTAAAATTTGCACTTCTCTTAGGCCAGAGATGTTGAAAATTTTTCATATATCTGTTGACCATTTGTATTTCTTCCTCTGTGATATGTCTGTTCATTTCTCTTGCCCATTTCTTGATTGGGTCTTTAATTTTAGGTGGTTTAATTTTTTAAGTTCAGTGTATATTCTAGAAATTATTCCTGTATCTAAGGAGTACCTGGAAAAATAGTTTTTCCATTCCATAGAATGTCTCTTCGCTCTATTGATTGATTCTTTTCCTATACAGAAATAATTTTAGTCTTATATAATCCAATTTGTTGATTCTTGCTGTTATTTCTTGAGCAATTGAGGTTCTGCTTAGAAAATTCTTTCCTACACCTATATCTTCAAGTGTTTTACCTATTTTATCACCCAGAAGTTTTAATGTTTCTGTTTTACTGTTTATATATTTGATCTATTTTGATTTTAATTTAGTAAATGATGTGAGACAAAAGTTCAGTTCCAATCTTCTACAAACAGATAACGAGTTTTCCCAACACCACTTGTTGACTAAGCTATCTTTCCTCCAACATATGGTTTTGGCTCCTTTGTCAAAGATCAGATAGTTACATATGTCTGGTGAGGTTTTCGTATCCTCAGTTTTGTTCCATTCATCCATTTCTGTTTTTGTTCCAGTACAATGCTGTTTTTATCACTATTGCCTTGTAGTATAGCTTGAAGTCAGTTATTGCTAGGCTGCTTGCTTTGCTCTTATTACCCAGAATTACTTTTGTTATTCTGGGTCTCTTCTGGTTCCTTATGAATTTTAGGATTGTTTTGTTTAGATCTGTGAAGTATGCTATTGGTATTTTGATTGGGACCTCATTGAATTTGTATCACAGTTTTAGGAGTATGGCCTTTGTGACAATATTCCTTCTGCCTATCCAGGAGCAGGGAACACCTTTCTACTGTATGATGTCCTCTTCAATCTCGTTCTTCAGGTTACTGTAGTTTTCTTTGTAGAGGTCTTTCACTTCTTTGGTTATATTAATTCCTAGATACTTCATTTTTCTTGAAACTACTGTGAATGGTATTGTTTTCAGAATCTCCTTCGCATCTCCTTCCTTATTGGTGTACACAAATGCTAATGATTTTTGTGTGTTGATCTTGTATCCTGCTACTTTGCTGAAGTTGGTTATTAATTCTAAGAGTTTTTTGGTGGAGTTCTTTGGTTCTCCTATATAGAGACAGGTATGTATCCATTTTTATCTCTTTATCTTGCCTAATTTCTCAGGCTAGTGTTTCAAGTACTATGTTGAATAGAAGAGATGATAGTGGACATCCTTGTCTTGTTCTTGATTTTAGGGGCAAAGCTTTTAGTTTTTGCTGTTTAGTATGATGTTGGCCATTGGTTTGCCATAAATAGCCTTTATCATATTCAGGAATAGTCCTTCTATATCTGTTTTCTTCAGGGTTTTTATCATGAAAGGGTGTTGGATTTTGCTGAAAGCCTTTTTTTGCATCTTTGTTGAACCATCCTTGCATCTCTGGGATGAAATCTACTTGAACATGATATATGAGCTTTCCAACAATGTGATGCATTCTATTTGCTAATATCTTGCTGAGGATTTTCGCATCTGTGTTCATTAATGAGATTGGCCTATAGTTCTCTTTTTTAGTTGAGTCTTTATCTGGTTTGGGGATCAGGGTGATACTGTCTTCCATAAATGAATTTGGGAGCACTCCACTGCTTTCCATTTCTTTGAAGAGCTTGAGGAATATTGGTAATAATATGTTCTTAAAGATTTTGTAGAATTCAGCAGTATATCCATCAGGTCCTATGCTTTTCTTAGTTGGTAGGTTCTTTATCACTGAGTCAAATTTATTGCTTGTTATTGGGTTGTTAAGCATATTTATGTCTTCTTGGGTCAGTTTTGCATGTGTGTAAGAGTCTGTCCTGGAAAATCAATAAAGTACTCCTAAACAACAAATGGGTCACAGAAGAAATCAAAGAAGAAATTAAGATTCCTGGAAGTTAGTGACAATGACTGTACAACATAGACACATTGTATGTGTCTAAGAATCTATTTCTTCAAAATTTACTAATTTGTTGGAATATAACTTTTCAAAGTAGTTACTACCTTCTGGATTTCCATAGAGTCTGTTGTGGTTTCACCTTTTTCATTTCTAGTTGCATTAATGTGAGTCTTTTCTCTCTTTCTCTTAGTGAGTCTGACTAAGGGCTTATATATTTTATTTATTCTTTCAAAGAATCATCTCTTCAATTTGTTGATTTTTAAGATTTTTTTAGTCTCAATTTCATTGATTTCTGCTCTCATTTTTATAATTCTTCTCCTTAATTTCCATTTGGGGTTGGTTTGTTGTTGTTTCTCAAGTATTTTAAGATTTCTTATAAAGTTATTTATTTGGACTTGCTCTGTTTTCCTGATGTATGCATTGATTGAAACAAATTTTCCTCTTAGAACTTTTTCATAGTGTCCCAGAGGTTTCATTGAGTTGTACAGTCATTTTCACTAACTTCCAGAAATCTTTTAATTTCTTCTTTGATTTCTTCTGTGATCCATTGGTTGTTTAGAAGTATGTTGTCGATTTTCCAGGAGGTTTTGCCTTCTCTGAAATTTCTTCTGTTGTTGATATCTATTTTCATTGCACAGCAGTCTAATGGTAAGCATGTGGTGATTTCAATTCTTTTATATTTACTTAGACAGACTTTGTGGATTAGTATGTGATTTATTTTGAAAAAAGTACCATGTACTGTTGAAAGGAATGTATACTCTATTGTAGAGGGGTGGGATACTCTGTAGCTGTCTTAATATTAAGTCCATATGTTCAAGAGTGTGGTTCAGCTCTGAAATTTCTTTTTTTTTTTTTGTTTAGTTGACCTCTCTCTTTGCAACAGTGGGGTGTTAAAATCTTGTACTATGATTGTGTTAGTATTTATTTGATCTTTGATTTCAGCATTTTTTGTTTGATAAAGTTAGGTGCACTAGTATTTGGTGCATATATATTAATCAATATTATCTTTTCTTGTTGGATTGTTCCTTTAAGTAGTATGTAGTGACGTTTTTTGGTTCTTCTAATCAGTTTTAACTTGAAGTTTACCATGTCTGATGTTAGAATTGCTACCCCTGCTTGCTTTCAGCATCCTGGAGCATGAACTGTTGTTTTCCATTTCTATCCTTTAATTTTTAGTCTGTGAATATTTTTTTTGGATTAAGTGAGTTTCTTTAATGCAATAGATTGTTGGATTATGTTTTCTGATCCAGTCTGCCGAGTCTGTGTCTTTTGATTGGACAGCTGAGGCCATTAACATTGAGCAATATTAATGAGGTGGGTTATTTACTATCATAGCCTTCTTTATCTGTTGGTGGATCCTTGGTTTTTCATTTCTTGATGTTTTTTTTTGCTGATTATCCATTGACTTCACTAAATTCCTCTGGGTTTTTAGCTGTGTCCCATTCATTGTTTTTGTCAAGAATATACTTGAGTATTCCTCTAGAGCTGATATATTCTTTCTCTAGAAGATATACGAGTTTAGCACTCATATATCTTCTGAACTGGTCTTTTTCGTGGAAATAGCTTATTTCTCCATCTATTTTGAAGGATAGCTTTGCCAAGTAAGTTAATCTAGGTTGGAAATTATTTGCTTTTAGGGCTTGAAATACTTCACTCCAAGCTCTTCTGGCCTTCAGGGTTTGTTCTGAGTAGTCTGCTGTGATTCTAATTGGTTTACTTTTATCGGTGGGTTTTTGTTTTTCTCTGGCTGCCTTTAGAATTCTGGTTTTGGTGAATATATGTGAATTTAATGAGGATATGCCTTGGTGAGCTTCTCCTTTCATTGTAATTGTTTGGTGTTCTATAGTCATCACTTACTTGTATTTTAAATTATTTTCTTATATTTGGGAAATTTTCTTCCATAAATTCTGCAAGCATATTAGTGAATCCATCTGTGCTATCTTGTTGTTTTCCTCTATCTGTGAGTAGCCTTACGTTGGTTTTCTTGTTGTCTTCTAGTAGCTGTTAGATAGTCTTCTCTTGTTCCCTTATTTTCTTTTGGGCTTGTCCTCAATATCAGACACTCCGTCTTCACATTGGTCATTTCTACAATGTATGAATTCTATACTATTTCTTATTTTATGTATTTTTGACTGATGTCTTTTCAAGGATTCTATATTCTTGTTGAATCTGTAGCTCAAATTTTGGACTGTTTTGGTTAGTGCATCCAATTTTTTACCTGTTTCTCTGAAGTTACCATGGCATATTGAGTATAATTGCTGTGAAACTTTGCCTCATTTCCTCTTTAACTCTTCTATTTTCTTCATCACTTCTGAGAACTTCATAGATTGCTGCTATCTGATATTTGTTTTCTTGTCCCTTTTTGACCCTTTTCTCTGCCTCTGGGAGGGGTTTTCAGAGATCTTCTATTTCCTGGTTTCTTTCTCAGTGGGTTAATTGTTAGTGCACAAGAACACTATTAATTTTTGTGTTCTGATTTTGTATCCTGCCAGTTTGCTGAATTTGCTTATTAGTTCTTTGGGTGAAGTTTTATAACTCTTCTAAGTGAAGGATCACATCATCTACAAATTATAATTGGGCTTCTTCTTTTCCTATACATATGCCTTTTATTTCTATCTCTCATGTGATTGCCCTGGTTAAAGTTTTGACTATTATTTGAACAGGAGAGGTAAGAGTGGATACCCTTGTCTTGTTCATGTTTTTAAAGGAAATGCTTTCAGATTTTTCCCATTTAGTATTATAGTGGGAGTAGATTCTTCTCTACCTATTTTGTAGGGTTGTTTTTTAGTCATAAATGGATGTTATATTTTGTCAAAGGCTTTTTCTGTGTCCATTGGGATGATCATATGATTTTTGTCTTTGATTCTGCTCATGTGATGTGCTATGTTTATTGATTTGTGTTTGCTGAACCGTCCTTGTAGCCCTGAGATAAAGTCAACTTGGTTATGCAGTATGATCTTTTTAATGATTTGTTACAGTTTGTTTGCCAGTATCTTGTTGAGAATTTATGCATCTATATTCATTAAGATGATTGGCTTGTAGTTTTCTTTTTTGTGAAGTCCTTGTATGGTTTTGGTATTTGGTAATTCTAGCTTCTAGAAATGAGTTTGGTAGTGCTCCTTCCCTTTCAGTTTCATGCAACAGCTTGGAGTATATTGGCATTAGATCTTCCATGAAGTTCTTGTAGAATTCTGCACGGAACCCATCAAGTCCTGGGTTTTACTTAGTTGTTAGGCTTTTTATTACTACAGTGGTACCTCAGTTCATGAACTTAATTTGTTCCACGATTCTGGAGAAGATGACTACATTCATGTTCATGTGGAAAAGATGCCCACAGCTGTGTTCATCACCTGATTCAGAGTTGAAGCTATCCAATTCTTTTACCAAATGCTTCTTTTTGCAAACTAAGTTGTTCAAACACAAAAGCATTTGTGAACTGAGATACTACTGTACCTCTATTTCATTGTCTGTTTTTGTTCTGTTCAGGGTTTTTATACCTTCTTAGTTCAATTTTAATAATTCATATGTGCCTGGAAATTTCTCCATTTCTTTCGTGTTCTCCAGTTCACTTGAATATAAGTTTTCAAAACAGTTTTTCATAATCCCATAGATTTTGGCAGTGTCTACTGCAATTTCACCTTTTCATTTCTAGTTGCATTGATATGGTTTTTACTTTCCTTCTTTTGGTAGGTTTGATTAAGTGTTTATCAAACTTGTTCATCTTTTCAAAGGATCAACTCTTCAATTTATTGATCTTTTGTATTGTGTTTTAGTCCCAATTTCATTAATTTCTGCTTTGATCTTTATAATTTCTTTCCTTCTACTAGTTTTGGATTTGGATTCTTACTATTTTTATAGGATATTGAGATGCGCCATTAGGTTATTTATTTGAGATAGCTCTATTCTTTTAATATGTGCATTCGTAGCTATAAATTCCTCTGTCAGTATTACTTTCATTATGTCCCATAGGTTTTTGCATGTTGTACTTTCTTGTCATTTGAGTCTAGAATCTTTTAAAATTTCTTCCCTAATTTCTTCTGTGTTCTACTAATAATGCATTCTTTCATCTCCATGTGTTTGTGTAATTTCTGTGGTTTCTTTTGTTACTGATTTCCTGTTTCATTCTGCTATGATGAGTGTTTGCAGGTGATTATTTCAATTATTTCTGTTTATGTAAACATGCTTTATGGCCTAAGATATGGTCTATTTTGGAAAAATTCCATGTGCTGCTGGAAAAAAGTGTGTATTCTGTTGTTGTTGGACAAAACACTCTGTAGATATCTGTTAAGTCCACTTGTTCAGTGGTGTGGTTTAACTCTGATATTTCTTTGTTGGATTTTTTGTCTAGTCGACTTATCTTTGTAATTGAATCCACCCCCCACCATGATTATATTGGTGTCTATTTGTCCTTTTATGTCCAGTAGTTTTGTTTTATGTAGTTGAGTGCACAACATTTGGTGCATATGTAATTGTTATTGCTTGCTGGTGAATTGTTCCCTTTTCCAGTATGTAGTGCCAACTTTGCCTCTTCCAATAAGTTTTGCCTTGAAGTCTGCTGTGTCTGAAAACAAGTTATTCCTCCTTCCTTTGGGCTTCAGTTGCATGGAATATCATTCTCTGTCCTTTCACTTTCAGTCCATATACTTCCTTTGGGGTGAGGCATGTCTCTTACAGGCAACATAAGGTTGGATTTTTTTTTATGTAATGTGTGTCTTCTTTTTTTTAAACCAAGAACATGTATTGGTACATTCTACATACATTGGTCACATTCATTACATTTATTCTGTACCTATACATGGTGCATCTTGGTTCTCCCCCTCTCCCCCGCCCCTCCCCTCTGCTCCCTCCCTCCCTATTTATATCAGGTTCATTCATCATTTTCCATATTTTCCCTTTCCCCTCTTTTTCCCCTGTTGCCTTTCTGCTTTTCCCCTAATGTGTGTCTTTTGATTAGGGAGTTAAGACCATGGACATTAAGAGTTATTATTGTAAGGTATTTACTGAATCTTCTCATTGCATTATTTGTTAAGTGCTGACATGTTCATTTTGTTTAACTACTCTCACGATCAGAAACACACTCCTTTGGGCTCTTTGGTGCTGGTGGCCTCCCTGTCTCTCTCTAGGATTCTCTTAAGTATTTTTATCGATGAAGATTTAGTGGTCATTTTATTTTTTATGATTTCTTTGTCATGAGAAGTCTTTGCTTCCCCATCAATTTTCAAGGTTAATTTTGCAAGTTTTAGAAGTCTGGCTTGACAGTTATTTTGAGGACTTGAAAAATTTCACTCCAAGCTCTCCTGGCCTTTAAGGTTTATGCTGAGAAATTTGTTGTTATTTGGATAAGCTTGCCTTTATAGGTTACTTGTTGTTTTTCTCTAACAGATTTCAGTATTCTTTCTTTTTGTTGATTTTATGAAACTTGATTGCACTGTGTTGCAAAAAGTTTCTTTTCTGGTTGTGGCTATTTGGGGTCCTATGAGCCTCTTGTACTAAAATATTGAATTCTTTTGCACATTTGGAAATTTTTCTGCTGTGACTTTAGTGAATGCATTTTTATACCTTTTGACTCATCTTCTAATTTTTCCTTTATTCTTCTATTTCTGACACTGTTTTTTCAGCAATCTAGCAGCTCTCAAACCCAGATTCCATGGTGTCTTATATTTAGGGTGGCACTGGGTACATGATCTAATACATCGACTTTGTTTTCAGGTTTCGACACTCTGTCTTCACACTGGTTAAATGTGCTAACCTGTGCTTTCTACTGAATATTTCACATCCTAAATTTCTTCTTGACTTTTTCATAGTTTCTCATTTTTTACCAAAATTATCATCCATGTCTTACATTTTCTTGTCTTGTTAAACTCAATCAGTTTTTTGTTTGTTTCTTCTTTAAATTCACTATTTTATTAAATCCTTTATTCTTTTATTTCAGTCTTCTTTAAGCTTTTTAAACATGTTATGAATTTGCTTATTTGTTTCTTATTTGATCTCCCCAAACATTTCAACATTTGACTTTTGAGTTCTTTGCCTATAACTTCCTCTACTTCAGCACCTATATGATTAACTGTGGGGGAGTTAAGGAGTTTTGAAGGCATCTTTTTGCCTTGCTTTCTCTTATTTCTATTGTTTTTGTGCTGTAGGTTAAAGATCAGTTTAGGGTACATAAACTTTGTTACTACTGTGGAGATCTCTTTAGTTAGATTCTGTCTCCCTGTGATATGTCCTTGGATTTGATTATGTTTTCAACCTACTCAACATAATATTTGAGGGTCTTCTTAGTGTACAACCTTCTGGAGGCATGATTCCCAGAACTCAGAGAGGAGAAAATGAATTGAAGTAGTGCTGACAACACAAACACAAGCCAGATGTTGGCATATATTAAAAACCAATTAAAAGCAACAATTATGCCACCATCAAAAACAGAGAAGAAATTAGCAATAATAATAGGGTCAAAGACAAACCACGTATTGACATACCATAAGAACAAATAAAAGTTGAAACTATAGCTGGGCATGGTGGCACATGTCTGTAATTCCAACATTCTGGGATGCTGAGGTGGGAGAATCACAAGTTCCAGCCCAGCCTGGTCAACTTAGTGACTTAGCAAACCTTGTCTCAAAATAAAAATAGTTTTTAAAAGGTTGAGACTGTACTTCAGTGTGAAGGCTCTGGGTTCAATCTCCAATACCACAAAAAAGGCTATAACTATACCACCTTTAACAATGGAAAAGAGATCTATGATTATAATACAGACACAAAGGTACACCAAATATTGACAGATAGTAAATATCTGCTAAAAGCAACAACTATACCACCATTAACAATAAAAAAGAAATCAGCAATTATGGTATAAATTAAATAGCTAGAGATTAATAAAGCTTAATAGTAGTCATAGTAATAATAATAATGATAATCATGGAGATGTTGGAGAAAGCAAATGATTAAAGAAATAAAACCTGAAAAGAGGAAAAGGAATATGAAAACAATGAGGAAAGAAAAATAAGATAAAAAGTCCAATTAAAGAATAAAAGAAAGCAAATAGAATTAGGTAATATAACCAAAAATCAAGAAAAAGAAGAGAAAATAAGTTTTAAAAAAAAAACAAAGAACAAAAGAAGAAAACAACTCTCAAAGTACAATGAAAAAGAAATGAGTCCAAAAGCTTCCTCCATGTTGGGGTATTTGTGTGAGTAGTTTCTTTCCAGGGCCTGTAGTATTGGAATCCACCATAAATGGAGAGGAGCAGAGAGTCACAACTAGGGCAACTATGGCCTATTGTAGTTCCACACCCACCTTTTGCAATGTGAATGTTGAGTCCTGCCCCACCTTTCCCACTGGGCAGGGTCAGTCAGTAGTGTGTGTCTGCCTCAGGGTTGTATTCACTCCAACACCTTTCAGTGTTTGTCCCCTTGTGTGCCCCCAAGCCACTGCTATCCCCAACTAGCTTTGCAGCCTGTGGGTTTGTGAGGTGCCCAATTTACTTCTGAGGCCATTCTGTCCATACACACCAAGATGTGGCAGTTATCTAAACTGAAGCATATCCCTGATCACATTGGCAGATGTGGAAAGTGAACAGACCACTGAGTTCTGTCTGAAAAGTAGGCAATGAAGGAAGCCAAGGTGTCCACTGAACTTAAACCCATCATTTTCAGACCCAGCTCCCTCAGAAAACCACATGCAACCAGCCTGGCTTCATACCACAGAAGGTGGGACCACCGTGTCCTCCACAGCCTGAGCTCACTGCTGCTTAAACTTCTCAGGGGGTCTGTGTCTAGCCTTCCCCTCTCCATTACTGTCTCTTGTGGCCATCTCCCACCCAGTCACTGCAGTAGGGTAACCCCAGAAACCCCAAAGTATGGTTTTACTCTGACTTCTGATTCCCATAGCAGCTCAGTCTTAAACAATAAACTGCTTCTCAAAATGGCTCCTAATTATATCACTCCCCAATAGAGCAGGCACAGCAGTGGATTTCTTCTCTAATGCTAGCCTGCCATGCAGAAGGAATCACTTTCAGATTTTAAAAATCGCACTGTACAGTATTTGTATCTTACAATAACCATGGGCTTTTCTTGGGGCTAGTACTGCTGGTCTATTGTATATCATGGGGGTGGTAAACACTCTCTGAACTTGCCTTGTGTTGGGGAGAGAGGCTCATAAGAATTCTTTGATTGTGATTATATCTAAAGAGGCAATTGAATTTTTAGTAAAGAGTTAGGCAGAAATAATTAGGGTGTGTTTTGGGGGGAGGATGGATACCATCCTAAAATCAATGATAATTCTAGAAGGGGCTTTAACCCTTATTTTGTTGTTGTTGTTGTTGTTGTTTTGTGGTGCCGGGGATCGAACTCAGACACTTGTGCTTGCAAGGCAAGCACTCTAATCACTGAGCTAAATCCCCAGCCCTTTAACCCTTATTTTATTATGAAAATTTTGAAATGTATAGGGAGTTTGAAAAGATGGTAGGTCATAATGGTAAGCTCTTGGGGCTGAGCACTCCTTTTCCCCCTAGACTGCTGCCATCCAACACGTAGAATCTGCAACCACTCAGCTGAACAAAATCTTGAAGGCCAAGTACCCCACAGAGATGATCATCGCAACCAGGTGAGTCTTCCTCTGGCTCTCATTCTTTGAGGCATCTTTGCCCCTTGCAGGCTTTTCCAGGTCAGATGTGGGTTCATTTTAATAGCCTAGGATATTGAGACCAAGTAATGTATGTGTTCATCGTTCCAAATCAGATTTCTCCTAACTCAAACATCCAAGTCTCCTGAATGGAAATTTTAGGAAAGAAAGATGAGATTGAGGTGAGGCCACTTGCTGCAAAAAAATAAAAAATATATAAAATTAAAAAAAATAAAATTCAAGGCAGGCATTTGGAAAAAAAGGTTATAGAAGGGAAACCACAAGATTCCAAATCATTCAACAACACAGAAACCTTGATTTCCATCTTTGACACTGGGAAAGGTCTCTGTAATACCTACCTGTAATTTCTCTCTCACAACCTAAGCAACATATTCCCCTTCTAAATATGTAGTCATTTATTCCTCCCAGGACTCCCTGGGTGGATCCTGCCCAGTCTACTACACTCTCCTTTGAGAAACATTCTCTACAGGGGAAGTCTCCTGATGTCATTATGTTTTTATTTTATTAGAGTGGCCCTTGAAACACAGCTGACTGACCCAAGGTTAAAAGGTGACCTAAGTTGAACCAAGTAATTCACTTTTCTGGACTTTCAGAATTAAGACTAAAATGTGCTAGTCATCCTATTTTAGACACTTCACTTGGGAAGTGGTATGAAACTGGACTGATGTGGGGGTAGTTCATGTGTCACCACAGGTACAGAGATAAACGTAAAGAGAAGGGAGGGAGGTCATGAAGAGAAGGACAGTAAAGAAGGAAGAAAAGATCAGGAAAGAGAAAGAGGAGGAAGATAAGAGACTGATGACATTAGAAGAGAGAAAGTCTAGACCTCAGTGCCCATGTCATATTGTACTATCCATCTCACTTTCCAGGTTCCTGTGCTCAGCAGTGGAAGACTTTGTGGTTGATATTGTGAAGGCCTGGAATCACATAAAACAGAACAATACAGCAGTAGAGTCTGTGATTTTGAAAGTAAGTTTCTTTTCATTTTATATTCTTTATGGAGTCGGGATCCCCTAGTCAATAGAAGCAAATGTACTTCTCACAGGGAAATTATAAAAGAAAGGTAAGGAAGAGTCAACTGGTAAACCTTCCTGATAGGGACGGTCCAACCTCATCACCTTACCTCTTTTACTAAATGAAGAATGGAACTATTTATGCATATACACATGCTATGTACATAGACATATGCCAAGCATCTGCCCACAACTACATACAAGTGCACACCAAGCATATGTACACATGGTTATACACCAGCACATGCTTGAAAATATGTACATACCAATACACACTAGAAATAGCCCCACATTCACCTCTATGACAATAGCTAACACCTACATCATTTATTCTGTGCCAGAGACTGTTCTAAGAGTTTTTAACATATTAATTTATTTAACCCTCATAACTCCCCTAAAATATACAGGAACAAAGAGCTTAAGCACCTTGCCTCACATCACAAACTACCAAATAATAGAACTTAGAATCAAAGCCACAAATCATGTCCTCAAACATACACATCCATACAAAAGCAGACACCAACATCCATGCAGAGATATACATCCACTTCCATCAGAGAATGCCCAAGAAAAGGCCAACCCAGAAAGGTACATTTTCCTCAAGTTTGCCATGTTACATATCATTACACAGCACAAGAAAGGCATGGAAACCTACACTGATGCCTGAGGCAGCTCACAAACAAATGATAGGTGTTTGATCCCCCAACATTCTTTCATTTTCTCATCACATCTACCCATGTATTTCTTTCCCTACGCACTTCATCTCTTCACATGTGGCTTTCTGTGTTCAGCATTTCTGGCCAACTACTACCTTTTCCATCTCTACTCGTGTTACCCCCACTCCTGATTCTGTCCCAATAAACACCGGTCCCTCATAACAATGTCCATCTCCTTTCTCCCCTTATAGAGTGACTTAATGTATGATAAGCTCAGTATCTTGATTGATGTCCTGGCTGAGGAGGCAGCAGCTACCTCAGCTGAGAAAAGTGCTACAGTACATACAGACAGTGGCAACGCAGATGGAAAGCCCTTCAATACTCAAATAGATCACATAGCCAAGAGCAAGTTGGAGCTGGCCACAAAGGCCCAGAATCTCCAGAAATCCCTGAAACTCATCATATTCCAGGTTGAACAAGGTAAGAGGTGCAGGGTTCTGGTGACTGCGGTAGACGAAAGAGAAGGTTCCAAAGGACGTTTGGCTTGTCTCCCTCACTGTGAGCTCACTACCAAAGCAAGACTAGTTTCTATATTCATGTTGCATCCAAAATCAGTCCTTGGACTACTGATTTGAAAAGCTTAAACCTGGGTAAACTGTCCCTTTGATGCTTCTACCTCCCAGGCATTCAACCGTTGCTATTCACTTATTTTTTGAACTAACACTCATCTTAAACAATTACATATGCTAAGTGACATAGCACAAAGCTCTGTCAGCCTCCACCCTGAGTCATGGAATTTTCCCCACCTATTCTTATTTCTTTCCAATGCCAAGCCTGTGACTATTTTTGAAGGAAACGTTGTTCATCTCTGCATGTCTTACACAATATTAACCAGGCATAAGAGCCCTGAGTGCGGTCCTAGTGACTCTGACATTGATTGTCATGGCTCAAAGCTCACGACACTCTCTAAGCTTCTGACACAGCATGAAAACTCTTCAACTCCCCTTTTTAATGAAACATTTTGGAGACCACTTCTTCACAATGCTTCTTTGAAAAACAGATTTAAAAAATGGCGTAAGACCAAGAATATTCTAACTGAGCTATTTGAATTCAGCAGAAATCCCATGTAGCAAGGAAGTCTCTTTGCTGGCCTTTGACTTTTAACTATGGTACCATCCACTGCCTTGGTGCCTGTATCAGTTAGTACTTACTAGAGAAACAGACATAATACAAGATATACAAATATATAAGAATTTACAAGATTGGCTTACGATGGCTGCCCTCAGAGTCAAGTGTGGAAGGGTGCAAAAGGTCTGTCTGCACACATGGGATCCGAAGGATCTAGCCGAAGACCTGGAACTCTGTGTAGTGTCCAGTGTGAGTCCATATCAGGAGGCCAAAGGATCTGCAATGGAAGGCTGAAGGGTCAGGGCTGGAAGCTAAAGAGTCTGCACTTGAAGCCAGGAGACAACGTCCAAGGTGAAAGTGAGGACTGGAGCACCTCTAAAGAAAACAGAAGCGAGCCTTCCTCCTTCGTCTCTCCTTTATACCATTCTGCAATAATTTTCCCCAGGCTGGGCCTTCCATACTCAGAACTATGCTGAACCAATTTAGTTGGGCATTACTTATTCAAGCTGACACAGTCAATCAACTATCACAGTACCTTTAGTTACAACCTCATCCATGTTTCCAAGAATGAAAGGAAATCTCCCTTCTGCACTGTGGAAAATTAAATGGCCAGTTTGCATCTATTTCTATAGTTAGTTCCCAAGTAGTGAAACACAGATTAATCTAATATAGGCATAACTCTGTCACAACGGACCCTCCGTCTGCTCCATTAACACATATGTTAGATTTAGAGGTACAGCTTGTGGCTATGGGACAAGTAAAGTCTCCCTGGTTGGATAACAATTGAACCCCTGAGCTTTGGATAGGCTGAGCACTTGAGCTACACAGCAGGTAAGTTGGTGGAAAGAAAATGACATCTCCAATGTCCTGGGTATGGGTGAGACATCTGAGTGAAAGAGTGGCATTTTCCTAGAGGCTCCAGTCTAGATAAAAATCATGTGAGTAAAGGACGTAACAGAATGGAGGTAGAGAGCAGAAGTTTTCCCACCCTGCCCCTTCCTATTCCTGGGCCCAAGCTTCTATTCACAACCAAATGTATCAGGTGTCAAAAAAAAAAAAAAGAGTAACTAGTAAAACAGAGAAAGTTCAGGCACAGAAGTGTAAAGACATGGGGAAAAAAACTCTGTAAGGAAGCTGAGAGTATGAAAAACATAACAGAAATGAGTGTTCATTGCCTATCCCCACACTGACCAGCATGACTAAACAAAACAGATGCTCAATAAATGTTTGATAAATGTAAAAAATTATTCTCTTCTTCCTTCTCTCCCCCTTTCTCTCCCTTTCTTCCTCCCTACCACTTTTTCTCTATAGTTCTGGATGAGGAAAGCAGACAGACAATATCAGTTAAGAACTTTACGTCAGCTTTCTTCCTGGGAGATAATGACTCAGAAGATTTTAACCAGATGAGCCCAAAACACCGTAAGGATCTTTCTCTTCCTCATCTCTTATTCTAGACTTCATCAGTGTCAACTAGTTCCCCCAAAATATATATGTATAAATAAAGTGTGGCATTTATATACAATGGAGTACTATTCTGCATTGAGGATAAATGAGTCATTTATAGGAAAATGGATGCACCTTGCGACCATAATTTTAAGTTAAATAAATCAGACACACAAGCTTGAATATTGTATCATTTCTCTTATATGAGAAACCCAAAATATAAATAAAGAGCAAAATAAATGATAGATAATAGGAAAAGGGAGAAAGATCTTTTGCAAAAGAAAAGGAGACCAAGAGATGGAAGGAGGGGAGAGGATGGGGAGTGGAAGTGAATGAAAAAGAATTAAGATGTGTTATGCACATGTACCAACTACCCATTAGGAATGTAATCATTATATACTGAAAACATGTACTAATTAAAAAGTAAAAATTAAAAAGAAAAAAATGTGTGTTTTTTCATCCATCTTCCTTCAGCCATAATCTGACTCTACTAGACAGTCTTCCCTTCTTTCCAAAAACCACACACTGTAAGATCTCAAACTAGTGTCTAAAGTAACGACCCATTATGCACTCTGGAAGTGCTTGCCTGATGAAACCCAAGTTTTAAAATGGTTTTCACTGTCAAAAACAGGCAGCCCAGCCTTACTATTTTCACAGGGAAGTCTCTACCTAAGAGGCTCTCTCTTTTAAATGAGAACCCTGAGTTATTTAAGAGAAAGTCGATTGAGTTTGATCCATCCCCAACAGAGTAAGTAGGATCAAGCGCAATTGGGAGGAAAGGCTTTTTTGTGTATATATGATACCAAGGTGACGTCCTTTGTGTCTAGGTTCTCTTCATAGCACTTTGTCTTCTATATCTTCTCTCAAAAGTGAAGACCTAGAAAACCTTAACTTGGAACATCTATATTTTACACCTGAAATGATGTAAGTATTTAGCTCTATTATCTTCTTTACTAGTGCATGTTAGTTATACAGATTAGTTTAATTGTGGCAGATTTGCACATATATGTAACACTACTGGGTCATTTGTGCCCCATTTTCCCCCTTGCACTTCTTCTCTGCTCACCCTAGCACCATTCTTTTAATGGCTTCTTCCTCTCTCTGGTCAAGAGCACGGTCTCGGACTATCCACAGGAAAATCTTACTAGTTGTTTGAACAATACAAAGGTGAGCCTTGGTTTCCTCACATGTAATGAAGAAAATTATAGAATTTACCACCTAAGTTTTTTGTATTTACTGAATTTATATATGACAAATACTTGCATTGAGCAGTGCTTCACATCCATAGTTAAATGTTATGTGTCAACAGTTACTATCATTATCATGCACACTTGATAAATATTAGCTGTTGTTATATTAGAGGATGTGTTTTTCCATTGTTGCCTTTAACCATGAGTGGCTGAAGATACTAAAAATCAGTTTCTCTAACTGATATTAAGAAAATAAGTTTGCACATCATTTAGAGAAACTCTGATTTCTAAACTGTGGTCAGGAGAGGCAAATCTTATGGCAGTTATATAAAGTCAGGTTAGTAATAAATGGAAAAGTAATCTATGATTAAATAGCTAAACTGTACTAATTTTCATTTTCTCAAAAGAAAGGCACAACTACCGACTATTTATGTTTTCTTAAATGATTTAAGAAAACAATTCTTATTCCTATCTTTAACCCCCTCCAGCTCCCTTCCATGTCACTCCTGGCTTAAATTCAAGTCTGAGTTTTCGTAGATCTACCTGATGTGTTTTCATCGATAGTGTGCTGACAGGTGTTTAACAACCAGCCTTGGTGGGGGTATTCCTGGTGTAAGCTCTCCCACCATGACCTATTTCAAGGTACTGATATAATGTCATTGAATTCATAGTTGGGAACAGATACACATACTCAGTTTATAGGAGCTTGCACAAACTGGCTCTAGTACACCACCAGTTTTGATGTCGACATCCTACATGGACACAGGAGACTCAAAAGACTGTGTAGCTTTCTTTCAGAGATATATATATATCCGTACTCTTATCTGTATTTCCCTCTAAATGTGTGGTCACTCTGTCTTTTAGTGTGAAAGTACTACAAAGGAATCAGACATCACTGAGAATAGTACTGTAGACTTAACTCTCAGGATACCTTTGTATCTGAGGTACTTAGAAGTTTCTTATGGGACTAAGCTGATAACTCTGTTTCCTTCTATTATATGTGGAAAACATAGAGGCCACTCATATGTGAGGTTCTCAAAGATAATGAACATCATGAAAGTTGCTTCTTTACTATGAGTCTCAATCCCACTGAAGTGTCCCAACTGGCCAGTTATCTTCTCTTACAACTAACATGCTAGTTGTTAGTTAACACAATAGGACACCTACATGCACATCTCAAGAACACTATGGCTTGTGCTCAATTTGGAGGAGACCGTCCCTCAGTGGTTCTCCACTATGCAGTAAATTCTGCAGCCCAATGATGGCAGCATTTCTTTCCTGCATCAGTGTTTGCTCTCTTCTTTGGCTAATTTCAGACGCTTCAAGGAAAAGTGTGTCATGAACAACTACTTTGGAATTGGATTGGATGCTAAAATTTCTCTGGAGTTCAACACCAGAAGAGAAGAACACCCCAGACAATACAAGTAAGGAAAATAATCTCCCCTTCCTACATGCAAACATATGATCACAACACACATACATATTCTTATATTTCCTACCTCTCGGACAAGGAATAAAAAGAAAAAGTTCCTTTAGAAGCAAAATGCACTGGTTCCAAGACTAGCCTAGGTGGACAGCTTGCCCCAAATGTCAGGCTGGTCTGTGACAACTACACTGTCATCCTGAACTCAGAACTCTTTTCATAGTCCACACTTGTGAATTGTTTGGCCAACATAGTTCCCTGTGTTACTATTATTGAAAATAGACTAGTTTGACCCAGTTCGGTAAATTGTACATCACTGTTCTGTCTGCAAGAGCTTAACTAGGTCCTAGTAATGGTTCCAGGTCTATTTTTCTCATCAAGGCTGCAAAGGGGTTTGGGGATTTAGCTCAGAGGTAGTGCGCTTGCCTAGCAAGCACAAGGTCCTGAGTTCCATCCCCAGCACCCCCCTTGCCAAAAAGGCTGCAAAGTATCAAAGACTGTCCTATTGGATCTCGGCATTCCTCACCTAGTTCCTCTGGACCCACTGATTTTACCCCACCTAGTATTGACCCACTTGGGATCTTCTGGTACTTTCGTACTGTAGACATTCCCCAAGGCAGCCTCGGATGCTTGAAAATTGAAACTGCAAGTAAAAAGAAGCACATCACCCCCACCTCCTCCATGCCGCTGCCACTAGAATCTCTTTCTTGGAAGAAGCCTGTTATGAGGAAGAAGCACTTTATCAAATAAGATTTCAGAAATCGTTTCTCCTAGTCTGTTGCTTGTTTTTACATTTTCTGGTTGTATCTTTTGAAGTACAAAATTTTGAATTTTAATAAGGTCCAGAAGATTAATTTTCTTTCTGTATGGATCATGATTTTGATGCTATAGCTAAGAAATATTTGCCTAATTCGAGGTCTTGAAACTTTGCTCTTAAATTTTCTTCTAAAATTTGTATTGCTTTTAGCTTTCGCATTTAAGTCTATGATCCACTGTGAGTTAATTTTATGTAGAGTGTGAGCTAATGGTCTAAATTAAACTTTTTGGACAAAGATATCTAATTATCCTAGGACCATATTTTTAAGAAAGCAATTCTTTCTTCAATGAATTTGATAGCACCTATATTGTAAATCAATTGACCATAAATGTAAGAGGTTATTTCTGGACTCTTCTGTTCCATTGATCTATTCATCTATCCTATGCAGCAACATACTATCTTGATAACTGTAGCTTAATAGTACTTTTTGAAACTGGGAGATGAAAGTCCTCCAAGTTGTTCTCCTTTTTTACAGAATTGTTTTGGTTGTTCCAGGCATTTTGCACTTCCACATGATTAAATCTCTCTTTTGATAGATGAGGAAACTAAAGTGCCAAGAAAATTTATAATTTTAAACAAAGTCCAAATAATTTTGTGCTCACCTTCTATTCCAACTTGTTCCCTGTGATGGCTCACTTCTATGGCTCTATTTTAAAAGCTCATAGTAAACAGTATTCAGTCCTGCTAGTGGTTCTAATCTCCTTGCCTGTTTTTGAATCAGAAATCCTACGGACAACAGAACCCTGTTCTTCTCCCTCCACCCCAAGTCTCTTGATATCCTTGTCTGTCTCATATTTTCTCCACTGACTCCTCTTCTGAATCTCCTTACTCAACTGAGCTCTGTTCTATGACACTGAATTAAGTATTTAACGCAAGGTTATGGTGTTTGGAAAAGCCCTCCACTAAATCAGAAAATTCACATCATCAAAAATTTGCAGTCTAGGGGCCAGAGAGTTCAAATAAAATTGATTTTAAGGAGCTGAAATTTTGTGCTCATGCTGGTGTGCATCTGGTAGCTGTGCTCACAGCTCCTTATTTTTTAAAATTATTTTTACCGGTAGATTGCTCGCAGCTTTTCATGAGCATATTTTTCAATATAGCCTGCTTATTCCAAGCTAGGACCAATGTTAGCCACAAGGAGAAGTAGAAGTTTTACCAATAACAGGACATTGAGGCTTCAAAGGAGCCCATGAACCCATTTCTTCTAGTGTTGACATTAGGATACCAGTTACACTATCCTGGCAGCCCCTCTTGTATCCAGGTACTACCTAACATGACTCCTCTCCACAAGAAAGCATTTAAGGCACTTGAGAAATAAGATGGTCTCCTTCCTTGTCTTTCCCCACATATGTATCTTTATATTATTCACCTTCTAACTTTGACTCACTCCCCTTATCTCTCTGCAGTAGCCGCTTTAAGAACAAGATATGGTATGGCCTTCTGGGAAGCAAGGAACTTCTGCAGCGCTCTTACAGGAAACTGGAAGAACGAGTACACTTGGAGGCAAGTAGAAAAGGGAGTGGTTCTTCCTGGGCATAGAGACGGGAAATGTCATGGTCTTAGGAATCAACTGTCCCCAATAGCCCTGCTTCTTCCAGAGCTTTAACTCTGTGATCCTCACTCACAGCTTATGGGAAGAAGGCATTAAGAGGGTTTCTACTTTATAGATAAGAAAATAGAGCACCCCCTACATCTCCATAAGTGTACTTTCACATTGGTATCTGAAAAGCCAGCCAACAAAAGCTGCTCTTTTCTTTCAGTGTGATGGAGAAGCTGTCTCCTTACCAAACCTGCAAGGCATTGTCGTGCTCAACATTTCCAGCTATGCTGGAGGCGTCAACTTCTGGGGCAGCCACACAGCGGCCACAGTGAGTATGGAACAAGGAACAGGGTGGAGAAAGGCATGAGCCCACTAAGGTCTCTCAGAAAAAGAGCTGGGCTGATTTGAGTGGGAAGTGAACAACGGATGAAGAGGAGATGTGCTTGGAACCTTTATTAGCAGCGGCTGAAGGATCGGGGTGTTTTGGGGGTTTGTTTGTTTGTTTGTCTAGGCACTTGTCATCTGAGAGCCCCAAAATTAACCAAAGACCTCAGGCTTAGGTCCACTCTGAGATGCCACCTAGCTTGGAATTCTCCATTCCTCAGGCTTGACAGATCCTCGAAATGTTACCGAGGCCATGTTCTTTATTCTAAGGTGGTCTGTCAATAAAATATCCTGGGAATCTGAGTGAGAACGCTTTCTTCTGAGCTCACCCAAGAAGGCCATGAGGCCACTAAGACTGGCTTTGAGGATTTATGATGTTGGACTGAACCGAGAATAAACTGACTACGAGTTATGGTATGAAAAGGGGCTAAAAGCTGTGATCGCTGTGCCCTTTCCCCAGACTGGCTTCTTTACCTCATATGTGCCCCTTTTAATAATGGAGTTTTCCTACTTATAAACTAGAAAATTGTCACCAGAAATCTCCAAAGCACACTCGTTCCTTATAAAGGAAGTATGATTTCACAACAGTGGGAAATATGACATAGTTCTTCCTCCTTAGGAATATGAGGCTCCTGCAATAGACGATGGGAAATTGGAAGTAGTGGCGATCTTTGGCTCTGTGCAGATGGCTATGTCCCGCATCATCAACCTACATCATCATCGCATTGCCCAGGTAGACAGGGATTGGGGGGCTGCAAACAAGGACATGGGGTAGCCCCAGGAATTAACAGGGTGTAAGAGTTCTGGAGTTGAGGAAGCAGATTGTTTGGTGGGCAGCAAGGTGCTGGCTGAGCTTGGAGACAGAGGTGGCAGGAACCAAAGGAGCAGAAAGCTCATAGGAAATAAGTGTCTCTGCCTGGAATGATCTGATTCACATCTTTGCCAGTATTGCTTCAACACACATTCAGTTCACAACTGTGAGGTTATTAAATGGATCTGCAGTGGTTGCCTCATTTTTCTCCCCTATTCTCTCTCCTCTTTTCTGACAGTGCCATGAATTGATGATAACCATTGATGGTGAAGAAGGTATCCCTGTGCAGGTAGATGGGGAGGCCTGGATTCAGAGGCCAGGTCTTATCAAGATTAGATACAAAAATGCTGCCCAGATGCTGATGAGAGATCGGGTAAGAGGAGAAAGGCCCATCTTGAGCTCCTATACCACCACAGTCTTAGCTATCACATGAGTACTGAATGTTTCCAGTCAAGTAGAATTCCTCAAAGGGAAGCCTGCATGTCCTTTATACCAGAGTCTCCTGGGATGCTGGTTATAAATGTACCAGACCTACTGATCAGAATGAGGAGGGGTGGTTCTCAGAAGCCTGCATTTGTAAACATGTCTCTCAAGACATTGAAATATATACTGACGTTTGCAAACCACTGTCCAAGAGAACAAGATAAGGCACTCGCTCCTGTGGTTTTGGACAAGGTTATCCTCCACTCTCCACTGCACAGAGAGACAAAGCCCTCAGGTGGTAATAGAGAAATGTTCTTTCAACAACATATTCCACACCAAATATTGCCTTTAAGTTCCTTTAAGTTTCCTTAAAATCCAGCACTCACAAACCTCACCCAATTTAGCTAAATCCTCTAACGCTACAAAGGAGCCATTGTTGATCAGCCATTCAGTGTTCCCAGATTGTCTTCTACTATGACCTGTGAACAGTCCATAGGAACAGCAATAGGGAGGGAAGGGGATGTCCAGTTTATAAAATGCCAACTTTACGCTGGGTACTTTACATGTATTGCCTCACACGAGTCTTTTCAGCAATCCTATGAGGTAAATAAACAGGTTTGCATTTTGATAGGTTTAAGAACTTGCTAACAGTCGCATAACTAGTAAATGACAGAATCATGATTTATAATTAAATTAGATATCTCTAGCTATAAATCTATGACAGCATATTGCTTAGATTGGGCAAAGAAGGGAACATGAAAAGTGCTCTGCTCTCTTACTGATCACGATGCTCTTGTATAGGAGCTTCTAGACAGCAAAATATCTCTCCAGTTAAAAACTCCTACAACCCAGCATATTGATGACAAAAAAACTAAAAGTGTCCAGTAAAGAAGAAACATTGAATAAAAGGATAGATAGATGTATAGATAGTTATATGGAAGAACGGAGAGGGGAATCTCATTCTACTTTAACAACTATACCCACTCATTACCCACAAATGTCATGCTCACAAACAGATCTGTCACATACCTTCTTAGCGACAGCACTTATTAGGGTCTGCCAACATGTTCATCTCTAGGACTTTGAGAACTCAATGAAAATATGGGAGTGCAAACACACTGAAATTCAAGCTGTGCCTCAACCCCAGCTGGATTCTCAGGAATCTCAAGCTAGCCTCTCTGAGGAGGAGTATGCCCAGATGCAGCACTTAGCTCGACTTGCGGAAAACCTCATTAGCAAGTAAGTGTACTGGCCTAGGTACGGGGCTGGGAAACACAAGAAAGATACAGGAAGAAGCAGCTAATTTATGTCTATTGACTACTAGAGAATCTGGCCTCAGAAGGGCCCCTCACCTAGAGCTCTAAGATTGATTCAGTGCTCTGATAATCCATGAAGGAAATATTCCTTGTACTTGGCAATGAGATAGCATGGCCATTTCCCATGAGGCCCAGAGAGAAGTTTTGATTTCCTGATGTTGTTTCAGATCCAACAGAATTAAGAATGTTTATGTTTGCTCTTAAATATCAAAAGGGCCCTGGAATTTCTGGAGTCATCTACCCCACTCTATTTTAGCTTCCTACCCTAGCCAACTTCCTAGTATCTCAATTCAGGTGAAACAAGGATGGACAAAGGTGAATACCTAGAGAATAATGGAAACATTTTCTGGCATCAGGGGTTACCAAGAGAAGAGCAGAAATAACAAGAAGGAATAAAAAGTCCAAATCTTGTACCCAGGGCTTTCACTTCTGCACTCATCCCAACTCACTAGTGCACCAGGCCAGAAGTTAAGAGTTCCCAGCTCATCTATCTGTCCTTGTTTTATTACAGACTAAATGACCTCGGCAAGATCCACCAGCACATGTCTCTCCTCATGGATTCTGTGAATGCTAGTGTTAACATCCTGAATGACGTATTTTATGGCCAAGACAGTGGCAGTAGGGCGGGTGCAGCTTCCTGTATTCCCACTGAGGTAAGGCAGAAGTGGTAAATGAAGGATAGGAGCAAAAATAGATAGGAAAGGGAAAGAAAGGGAAAAGTAGGTTGGATGAAGAAACTGGAAAAGGGCTATGGCAGGGAAGTGACAGAGTGGGTGAAAGACAGGAATTTCTTGACTTGTTATAAGACCAAGGTGGCTACTGGGAAAATCCCACAGCGGATTTCATCAGTCTGAAAACTAGCCCTCTTTCCTGATAGCTATCCACCCCACTGGGCTCAGGGAAGAAATGGCAATGAATGGGGAGAAACCTGGCCTTGGACTCTCCTCATCCCAGATGGTTCCTTGTACAACTTGAGAGAGTGACACCTGCCATTGAAAAACAGAGCTCTAAAGCTCTCTGCTTTCCCTTTAGAGGGAAAGGTCCGTGTCAGACACTTACTGTTAAATGTACCATCCCTTGGCTTTCCCCACTGCCAGAAGATTTAAGGAATGCTTCTTTTTCCAAAGTATCTTACAGCATTTACCTAGCATATATGAGAACCTGGATTCCATCCCCAGCACCACAAAAAAAGAAAGAAAGAAAAAGAAAGAAAGAAAGAAAGAAAGAAAGAAAGAAAGAAAGAAAGAAAGAAAGAAAGAAAGAAAGAGAGAGAGAGAGAAAGAAAGAAAGAAAGAAAGAAAGAAAGAAAGAAAGACAGACAGACAGACAGACAGACAGAAAGAAAGAAAGAAAGAAAGAAAGAAAGACAGACAGACAGACAGACAGACAGACAGAAAGAAAAGAAAGAAAGAAAGAAAGAAAGAAAGAAAGAAAGAAAGAAAGAAAGAAAGAAAGAAAGAAAGAAAGAAACATGGAGTTTTAAGGAGATAGTTGGGCCACACTCCACTTGCTATGAAAAAGGTGGTTTTAGCCTGGAGAAAACAACCGGCCTCAGATTTACCCTCTGGTTTTCCTATTTTCCTGTGCCCACTGCATCTAATGAATGATGCCAAAAGCCAAGTTTTTCTGTGCTACTTTGTAATGCACACCAATGTAGCCCTATCAGTTGACAGCTGGCATCAGTTCTGATTGATTGGTGCCTATGCTGTACCAGATGTGCTATATTTTGAATATTACTTTTGCACCTACAGCTGTGTTCTACTAGCCTGCTCCTGCTTCCAGTGGAGAAGCCAGCTGCATGCCTACTAACCAACTCCTCTGTCTTTGTCCTTTCCTTTCCTTTCTTTTCCTTTCTTCTCCTCTCAGACTATAAGCAGAAATGATGCAGTAGATGTTACATTTAGTCTTAAAGGGCTCTACGGTGACACCAAAGCTTTCCTGGATGAAAACTTGGTGAGTGCAGGGTGTTGGAGCATGGGAGGGCAAAGGATACCATCTGAAGATGGTTAATCTGTGCTTGGTTCCAGGGCACTGGAAACATAGGATCATTTTGAGGAGGTCCTTGCATGCCAGTCCCTGCTGTCACCCAGGGTTCTCATTGATTGTATTATTTCATAGGCTATGCTAATCCATAGGTTATGTTAATCCCCTGAAAGAAAATCTCTCCTCTCCTTTTTCTTTTTTTTTTTTTTTTAATTTTATTTTAAACCAAGAACATGTATTGGTACATTCTACATACAATGGTCACATTCATTACATTCATTCTGTACCTATACATGATGTATCTTGGTTCTCCCCCCTCTCCCCCCTCCCCTCTGCACCCTCCCTCCCTATTTACAGCAGGTTCATTTATCATTTTCCATATTTTCCCTTTCCCCTCTTTTTCCCGTTGCCTTTCTGCTTTTCCCCTTCTTTTTTTCAAATGTCTCCTGGGTCACAACGAGGCCAGTCAAAGGTAGGATCTTCCCATCATACCTAACATAGCTGCAGTAGAAAACAATGAGCTATTCTGAGCTGATCTATATCTCTTAAATATCTACACACTTCCTTCTCCACGTAGAAAGGCAATATGAACTAGTGGGAAAATTCAGGGGACTTTTGATTCAAATTCCAAATCCGTTGTATTAGTTCCCTAAGGCTGCCATAAAAAGTACCAGGAACTAGGTGACTTAAAAGAAACATACTTGGGGCTGGGGGTTTAGCTCAGTGGTTAGAGTGTTTGCCTAGCAAGCCCAAGGCCCTGAGTTTGATTCCTGGTACAAAAAAAAAAAAAAAAAAAGAAACATACTGTCTCACAATTCTGAAATCTTGAAGTCCAAAATTAAGATGTTAGCAGGGCTGCAATCCCTCTGAAACCTGTAGGTGATC
>PVJO010008944.1:0-13887 GCA_004026905.1 Hystrix cristata | reverse complement strand
TATCTTTACATAGCATTCTCCCTGTGTACCTCTGTCTTCATATGGTCATCTTAAGGACATCAAGCATATTGGATTGGGGCCAACCCTATCCAGTGTGATCTCAACAATTAATTACATCTACAATGACTTGAATTTCAAATAAAGTTACATTTCAAGGTATTGGGAATTAGGACTTCAACATGTCTTTGAGGGTGGGGCACAATTTAACCAATAACACTAGGTGTGTGAAGTAACTTCACTTATCTGGATCTTAGTTTCCATCTACAAAATAGAAATTGTGATCTCAATCTCTTTGGTTGTTATTGAGGATTTAGCAAACTATTGTACCCTAAGTGCCTGGTACATGGCAGTGGCTCGACAAATGGTAGTTATTACCGCTAGGGAAAATGGACTGAGGCTGTTTTTAGTCTACAAGACTAGTTGTGTGTTTCTCAGAATGTAAAGTCCATGGGCACACTGGATGAGTGTGCTCTGATAAGGCAACTCATCATGATCACCCCACTTTGAGGCTAGCTGCTAAGTCCCAGAGGCAGGTGCTGTGCTTGTCTCTCGTCTAATTAAGATTTCCTTGAAGAAAGACTTCTGAGATGAAACTGCAAGAAGTATCCACTTCCCTTTTTCATTTGCATGTCTAATTGGCACATTGCACAGGAGGCAATCAGGCCAGGCTGTCCTGGCATCTGAGCCCCAAGCTAGTATCTCTTACAACAGCAGCTGGAGTACTTTCTATATATAAGCAGTACTCCATGTCCTTGCCAGGTTGGGCAGCAGGAAATATGAGAGTTTGGCCTCTCACTGATACTTAGGCTTTCTTTTAGCTCCTGAAAATTGGTCTATTTCAGCCAACAACCTAATTTAAACATACCTTACCACAGGGTGGCACCTCCAGAAGGCTCCCATCCCACAGGACCTGGTGCAGACCCCCACACATGCATACACATACAGAGACACATATCCAAATGAGGCTAGAAGGCAAGCATCAATCACTAAGAATGACCATCTGTCTCCAGAAAGGAAGTCATAAAGGTAGGAGGGAAGTAAGGCTTTTTCCCACCATTTCAAGGGTTGTTATTCTCCCCCTTGAAGAAAGAGGGCAGTAAAGAGCTCAGTGTTGGCCCTGCCAATCAGCTTTCTGGTCCTGTAACAAGTTTCTGAGATAATCAACTCATAAACAGAAAAAGGGTTGTTCATTTATTAGAGATTTCGGGGCATGATTTGTTGGCTCTATTGCTTTGGCCTGCAGTGAGGCAGCACATCATGATGGAGAAAACATGGTGGGACAAAGCTGCTCACCTCATGGCCAGAAATGAAAAAGAGTGGAAGAAGACAGACTGGAGTCCCACTATCCTCTTTAAGGGCATGACCCAGCAACCAAAAGACCTCCCATTAAGCTCCATCTCTTAAAGTTTCCAGTAGGGGAAAGCTAGAAACTAAGCCTTTAATACCTGCGCCTTTTGGGGGGACGCCAAAGTGGGAATTTAGACTTTTGATGAATTGAGTTCCACCAATAATTCCTACTTCCCCTATTTGGCATATATTTACCATGTGTATCTGGACCACTCTGTACTGTCCTGTCATTAGTTGTAATGCAAAAGAACTTATTTGTTAGCCTTGACTTGTTTCTCCTTCTTATCCCAACCTGACTGGTCATAACCTCCCATCCCATTCCCTGAATATTCACTTGCCATCTAATTGCGATAGTTAATAAAGCTCTACCTATGGCTGGAGCAGCAAGTGGCCCAGACACGGCAAGAAGCCACAGATGTGCCAGATTGAAAGTAGAGTGCATAGTTTGGAGGAAAGATGAGGCCAGGTTAGGTGGGCTGCAAGCCTGTCGAGGCTGAATATATCAGTGTGCACCTGTGTCTCCAGCTAATAAACTAGTGGAACATGAATGATCTCATCTGTATTGCTGGTCTAGAATTTGGTTCTTGTGAGTTGGAGATGATCTCAAAAGAGTCTATTTTAAGTCTCCCATGCACTACAGAGTGCATCTTGTGAATACTAGGGTTTACTAAGCAGCACTTAGGTTTGGTTTCCTGAACCTGTGGGACAAGCCATTTAGAATTTGTCACTTAATTACTGAGAGCAAATAGCCAGGGGCTATACCACAGCCTGGGAAAGCAGAGTCTTTACCAGGAAGGGAAAATTAGAGTCAGTCTCTCTCTAACCCTTTCTCCTTGCTTCACAAAATAGCTTTTAAATTACAATCAGTGTCCAATAAAAATTCCTCCCAGCATCTGGCCATCCCACATGTGGCCACCCCACATGGCCTTTCTGGGATAATGTTGTATAAAAGGTAGGTTATTGAGTTAAACAGATCTGGCTTCTGTTTAACCATGCAATCTTGAGCACTAAATTTCTGAGTCTGCTTTCTCACATATGAAATGAAAACAGTACCTTGTAAAGTATTATAAGGTTATTAGGAATGGAGAATCAAATTATATATGCATAGTGCCTGGCATATACTATGTGGTCAAAACTTGGTAGCTGTTATTTAGTGGGACACTGCATAGGCTCCAGAAACCTTGTCCTAGACCCTAAGCTGTGGGGGTAAAAAAAACTCAGTGTTAAATGATGGTGGACAAAATGCCTTTGTTTACCAAATGGCGAGTATGCCCAGCCCCAAAGAGTGCCCACCATCTGGCAGTTTCCTGGCTCTCCTTATTAAGAAAGAAGGGAGCTGTCTGTAGCTAGATCTTGCCTTCAAGAAACCAAAGAGTTGATGGTAGGCGAAAGAAAACACAAGTTTTCACTCTGTGGTGTTTTGGTCACCAGAAGAAACCGGGAATAGAAGAGAGGGCAAGAGTCTATGAATGCAGGGTTCTTGGCATTTGGACACTCACTGTTTTTCCTGTCTGTACCAGTTGAGAAATGCTGAGGATGAAGCCACACTACAGATTGCTCTGGATGCCATGAATAAAGAGTTTGAAAAGCTATCAGAGATCGACTGGATGAATTCAGTCATTGTTCCAGAGGTACGTGACTTGGAGAGAGAAATAAAAGGAAAAAGAGAATTCGTCCTTGGTACCTTACCTTCCACCATGACTCGCAATGTGGTGACTAAGAGAGTCCAGTGGCAGCTTTCAACTTTAGTTTTCATGGAGCTTCCTCTTCCTCATCCCATCACAAGTGAATGGAAAAAGGCAGAAAACATGAAAAATGAGGTGACCATGAAATAATAACTAGAATAAAGACCCGCTTTGTAGCAAGAGATGATCAAGAAAGAATCAGAAAGATTGGAGTTTCTCTATGTTGTTTCTCTGGCTTCGAATTGCCCTCTCCCTGCACAGTCGCTGCTGTTAGGACCGAACTTCCTCCAGTACATACCAGCATGACCATACAAGAGTTATAGCCAAAATGTGTTCTAAATGTTTGAGTTCCAGGCCATACTGGTAGATAAATCTTCCAAATATCACCTCTCCCTACTTGTCTCTTCCCCTCTGGGAGGTTAGTAGGCTCTCTCAGTGTCACTCCTTAGCAGGCATGTGGCTTAAAAGAAAACTGAGTGGCTATAACTTAGCTGTTAGAGATACTGTCATTTTTAAACAACTCTGAGTGCTTTCCAAAGATTGAAACATAGTCCTATTTCACAAGTCAGATGACCCAAAGATGTCCACTTATCACTAGGTAAATTACATTATTTATAGGCTGGCAGGGTTTTTCTTGAAATTTTCCTACCATAGAATCATTTGTTTCAACCTGTAAGAATCCCTTTTCCCACACACACTCATTATACCTGTGTTCTGGCGCCATTCACCAGTTACATGTATATAAGCAAGGTATGTTTAGACTAGTGCAGCAACCAGGATACCACTTCAGAGGAAAAGTCATATACGAATTCAGGTTTTAAGAAATTTAATATCTTTCTCATGTACCTTTCCTGATGTTTCAAGCATTTTCCAAGGCCTTTTCTGCCTGAAAGTCCTGATGCTGCCTCTGGGGAAAGAAAACATACTGTTAGACAGCAGAGAGTGTAAAATATTGTACCCTATTCCATCATTACACAGTTCATCTATCTCTCACCAAACTCTTGAAATTGATGAATGGACTGGATACTGAGTGACATGAGATAAACACAGTCCATACTCTGAGAGCCCACTTCATATGTTCATCTATTTGGCCTGTGACATAATCTCTTTTCTGAGCTCTAATATTTCCACAGAAATGAGGCTATGAAGGGCAGAGTGGATTGAAAGAAAGCCAGGGAGATGTTGCTTGTTCATTTGTTATGAGTATTGCTCACAGAAGATTCTGATCCACTTTGCTGGGGGGAAGTAGGATGAGAGTCAGTTATTCATTGCACTCTCCAAGGGTTTGGCTGAAAGGAAGGTCCTGCACCCTTTCTTAAGGTCCTGAAAGGCAGTTCTGAAGGTTGATGTATATAGCTAGGAGCAGTACTAGAGGAGACAAGGTAAGTGGGACTAAGAACAGGAAGAGGAAGAGGACAGATTTATACCCTTCACCCAACAGGGTATAAATTGGAAGTACAAATAATCCCCAAAAGATGATATTCTGAAAGCTGCTTGGAATGTGTTTGGCTGAATTTTATAACAACAAAGTTAACCTCAGAGCTCTGTCTTACAGAGACTGGTAGTGAAGTCAGAATGCTGTAGCAGGAGCAGGAGACTGGGAGGTGGGGCGGACTTACAGAGCTGCATGACCTGGACACCCACATTCATGATTAAGAGCTTTATTTAGAAAGTCATCTTTGCATTCTTGATAGGGAAGGAGATGGCCCAGGAGGCAAGGTCTTTCCTGTAAGAAGGTACTTGGCTAAGGGGGTTAATAGGTGCTCATCAATTGTATGTCTGAAGAAAGGAGTGCTTGTTTCTATTTCAGGCAGAGGTGCCATATGACCTAGTAGCAGACCTAGCAATCTTAGGCTTCCAGTCCCTAGCCACATAACTGCAAGTGAAATATTTGAGCTCTCCAAGCCTCTGATTCTTCTTTTCTAATGTAGTGATGATAATAGCCACTTTGCCAGGTTGTTTTGAGGCTTATCTGAGATTTATTGAAGTATCTAGCAAGGCACCTGCATAAAGTAGGCTTTTGGTAAAGATAAATTCCTTTGCTAGGATATATAGCCAGTAAGAAGAGGTATCTCATACTTGGCTAGAAAGTAGATCTGCCGGCTTTCTGTAGTCATTCTTGTCCATCACCTTGCCAGGCCTCTGGCTAAATTACTTACGAATGTTAGGTAACTAATATTTTGACCTTCTTCTTGCACGGTTTCTCAGGAAAAATCTTCAGATACTGACAGTAGAAGCCTCAGGTTGAAATTTAAGTTCCGCAAACTGCGAAAAAAGAAATTACACGAGGAAGACAAACCTAAAGCAGGTCAAAGATTCCACCGTTTCATTGGTAAGTCTGTTCCACAAATATAGGGGCCACGAAAACTTCCCCAGAAGATTGGGTACCTCCCAGGGAGCTGAAGCCTGCATTAGAACAACATTAGAAACATTCACGGGCATGAAGGTGATGGAAAAGCCAAGAGCCAAGCCTGGGTAATTCCAAGCCATCTCTTGGACAAAGAGTGAATTAGAAAGTGATGTGGACACTGGTAGGGGGAGAACCTGAAAAAGAACATTGCTATGTGGCCACTGTGATAGGGACAGCTGAAAAGAAAAATGCAATCAAGCAGTTATTTTTCTGTTTGACCCATTTCTAAGGGTCAGGAACAGGTTCTGGAACTTACCTGAACACTTTCCCCCCCTATCCTTATAGTGAGTCTATAGAAACAAGAACTTTCTATGCATTTCATTGCTTAAATTTTGGTTCCATCCCATCCTTCTTCAATTCGGTCCTGAGAATTTACGGATATGTCAGTAGGATTCAAAATAAGGTTCTCTTAAGAGTTGTCAGTTATGCCAAATCTGAGGTTCATGATCTTTGGGGCCTGGTCAGCCTACAAGCTTAAGAGATGTAGTGGTAGTGGACATAGGAAAACAGTGTCAGAGAATAGTACTTTGTTTTGTTTCTAAGGAATCAAGAGTTTGCACAGATACCAAGAGAGAATCTCGGACCAAGCTCTATTTTCTCAGGTATGGTCCAACTGTTTTGATTCCTTAAGAATCTTCCAGTTGAAAAACTGTAGCTTTTGGGGGGGGCAGGCAGTGCTGGGGATCAAACTTGAGGCCTCACGCTTGCCAGGCAAGCACTCTACCACTGAGCTAAATCCCCAGCCCCGAAACTGTAGTTTTTAAGAGTATTTCTAAAGACTGATGGAGTTAATAGCAGTTCCATAGATTATCAGGCTCTGAGAATTCACCCTATTTGTGTTTGGTTCACCTGATAGCTGCTGGTTTTCTCTGATGGTTCAGAGGTGGTTGGTACGATATGAACAAACCAGTCTGTCTCCTAACAGGCACTTTGTTCTCTTTGGGATTTGGGCATCTGGTAAAGACTAACCCCATTTCTGTGTATGGTTTTTCTCTGAAGGTAATTTGTGGCATCGTACGAGTCATGAAGAGGAAGCAAAAAGTGATGATCCACCAACACCATCAGTATCTCAGCTGTAGCCCTTGAAAGCTGGAAGAACTCACATTTTAGAATTCCACTAAAAACTCTCAAAACTCTAACACAGGCTGGAGTACACTATTTCAGAACAAACATGAGCACCACCAAGAAAGACCCTCCAATTCTTTATACTAGTATATTTTTCCTGAACTTAATCAGGTCTCCTTAGAGGTTTACATTTTCTCATTGGCCAAAGATTCTTGTTCCGAGTTGTCTTGTTCAGTTCTCCTTCTCTTTGTGCATCTTGAGCACCTGCAGTATCTATTGGGATAAGCTCTTTAGGGATCTATAAAGGGTTCAAGGGGTTCACTTCTTCAGGGAGTTTGGGGATGGTTTTCTCTGACTGTCAGAGAAACTCTTGACACTAAAGAATGAATGAGTGGCAGACCCTTGGGGAGATGAAGCGAGGGGGCAGGACAGCCAGGCTCCATTGTGTTTCTCCCCAGTCCCTGCCAACTTCAACTTGAAACTTGAGGGTATCTCTTCTAGTTGGCCCATTGAAATGAAAACTAGGTCCTGGGAACTTGTCCTGTTAAATGACCATGTGAAATCTTTCCTTGTAAACATGAGTCTCTCTCTCTCTCTCTCTCTCTCTCTCTCTCTCTCTCTTTCTCTCTCTCTCTCTCTGTCTCTCCTCCCCTCCCCTCTCTCCTCTCCTCTCCCTCTCTCACTCTCTTCCATCTCTCTCCTTCTCTCTCCCCCAATCCTCTGTGTTCTTCTATGTGTTCATATGTTTTTGCACATGTCTAGGTGGTGCTCTGGTGTCTGGGTGGGCCCCTGATGGAACTCACCCTTCATGGCAATCATACAGGCTCCCTTCCTACTGCCTCGCTCCTGGCCTGCATGACTCCGTGGAGTGTTCGCCTGCATTCCTGCTGGATTTTTAAACTAAATGTTTTGCCGCTGTGCTGCAGTGTAGATTATGTATAGTAACATAAATATGTATATAGATATATAGATATATATTTTTAAGAACTGAATATACAACTCGACCTCTAAGTGACCCTCTAATTTATTGTGCTAACCCAGGAATCCCTCCCTACCCCCTAATATCCTATGCACACATATGCCTCTACCAACTACCCTAATTCTTGGTGGAGTTTCTAATCTTCTGGTGCATTTTTAGCGTCTTAGAAGTAGCTGGGATCTACCTACAGCCAGCTGATTCTGACGTGTATTTAAAATTTTGAGCCAGGCCAGATAGGGGAACAAAAATACCAATGCCCCAGAGAAGGGGCTAAGTTGGCATACTGCCTTTATTGCTCTATTTGTCCTAAACTTTACATCAGCAACTGCCTCAAACTGTGCTGCTCCATCCCCGATGAAAAGACAACATGGGGCAACCAGACCTTTGGCTCTGTCACCCGAATCCAGAGCTGGAGACTGCCTGACAATTGAGTCACAACTAAGCCCTTCTCCACAAACTTTATCTTGGCCTGCCTTTTCTGGACAAGCTGTTAGCTCAGTCCCCAAATCACTTCCAAATCTCCCATCCTGCCCCCTTCCCTGAGTACACAAAGGGCACTCAGAGTGACCAGAAAGAACATGGGCCTGGGGAAATGAAGGCTAAAAGGCATTACTTCCCCTTGATTCTTCTTCCAAATCTCTGATGAAAACAAACTAGGTCTAGATTGCCCCAAATCCTAATTCAAATCTTTTAAATGTCTAATCCCAGTCAGTCAAATCTAACCAAACCCCAGTGCCCAGAGAGGTTTTCTCTTCTTTCCTCTTATCTCCAACCCACCCTCAATTCATACCTTTGGGTGTCTTCCCACTTATCAAAAGGAAGCTGGAGAACTGGCCTCTCCCCATTTCTTAGACAAACATAGTGTGCTCAATTACTTGATTCAGTCCAGTGGCTGGTTCATCCAGGTGCACAATCCAGACACCAAGCACTGGTTCTCAACTCTAGAATTCCACCAGCCTAACCCACTTAAACCAGCCACCTGTGTTCCACCTCTGCAGGGGTGAGGAGAAAAATACTGACAAGGGGATAGTCCCCAAATGTCTGATTGCTGTGCCAAACAAACAAAAAAGTCCTAGCTCTACAACTAAAGAAGAAAGTCAATGGAAAAGTAAGATAGGAAACATTTTAATCTTATTTAAGTTTCAGAATGTTAACTTACTGTATGTATTTAAGCGGGGAGTGTGCTATCGCTGTGGCTTCAGCTTTCTCTGCATTTACTCTTTCTTCCAGGAGGAGATATTAAATCAAAGTAGCAAGGTCACCATTGCAGCTCAACTTGGCTCCTCCTTGGCTGCACAAATTAACACCTGCACACACACTCACAAGGTTGGGAACCAATTTAAATTTTTCACAGAAGAGACTTTTCCAAAAAGGAACATTTCTAAATGAGAAATTTTAAGGAAACAGAAGGAAGTCCTGGGAAAGGGTAATCTTATCTCGGTAACGACTAAGCAGGGCTATGTCTTGTAGTTTTTTTAATCACTGATGATAGTCAATTATAATAGGACTCCATCTCTTGTGCTTACTTTGCTGAAGTACTATATGCACTGTAATGCTGCTGTTGCTCTGTTGTACCACCTGGATTCCCTTTCATCTACCCTGTCTCCCACTCTGAGTCAGAATGATGCTGAATGAAACCACTAGGATTTGGGGCTAGAACCAAACATGGAATAGAATTGATAGATGATGGGGCCCGAGAGCAGGTGTGGCTTCCTAAATCAGTCGGTTACCTCCAAAATAGATTAGTTACCAGTTGCTTCCTGAAAAAGAAAGACTGCTTGCTGAGTGCCTGTTCTTACATGTACTTAGAAACAAAGCAAGGAGTGATCCTTAGCTCAAGGGAGTTGCCTTAGTCCCCGGGAGCATAAGCTTCCTTCAGGACTTCATTGTTAACTACTCGCAGTAACACAATTGCTCAGGTGGTGGGACCAGACACCAAACATCCATCTCAAATATGTTCAGAAACCATTACCAGCCAAAGCTCTGGGGTTTGGTTGCACCTTTGGTAGCACTTTCTGAAGAATTGATTGGATGGGTAATTCCTGGCCAGAAGAGAAGTGGGGAAGGAAAATGCCAACAGATTTGAGCTGCCACCAACTGCTTCTGGTGCCAACACTACAGAAGTCAACAGCTCTCTGGAAAAAGGCCTTTTAACTAAGAAAAATTAAAGGTTGACCAGAAGAAACAGTTGGATCGACATTATCTTCCCTCAGGAAACAAAGAGAATAATTTTAGTTTCATAAGAGATAGAAACTAACACCAAAGCAACCAAACTCATTTGTACTATCCCATCCTATAAGGAACTTTGATTGGCTATATAGTTTGTGGAACTGCATTTGTCTATTTGTCTGCTAATCTGTGATCCATTGTTGTTTTTCTGCTCTGTGAATTTTGTTTCCTCAGAGGTCCCTGCAAATAAGCAGCAGGGCCAAGGGCTGGTTGGGGGAGGAAGCTGGGGTAGTCATGGAATCAACAGGAAAAAACAGAAAGAAAGGGTCCACAAAGTGTGCCTATTCCTCTTCCCCCCCACCAATGGAACACCAGTCCTAAAAGTTAATAAAGTATTGCTTATTAAAGTATTTTAATAAATAGATAAATATAATCAACACCAGTGCCTCGTCATTTACCTTGGCATGGGGGAAGTTAAGTGGTGGTAGAAATGGGAAGTGAACTTGAGTGGCCCTTCAAGCTCTATACAAGCCACATGCAGTTGGGGTGACAGGCAAGGGCAGACAACAGCAACACAAGACAAGACTGGCCCTTGGGATTGATCATAATATTAAAAAAAGCTACCACAGTGAATTCTAAAACCTAGCTGCAACTCAGGACAATCCTGTGGGGAAATGCCTGCCACTGTAATTGTTCTAAAAGCCAATTCTCCTGCAGAATACAGATCTCAAAGAAATGAATTAGTTACTAGGGAGGATAACTGAGATGAAGGAGTACAGCCCAGAAGGCTACAAAGAAGCATAAAGCACCTCAAAAAACTTTTCACAATACAATCTGTCCCTCCAACACAAACATCACATAGCTCCTCTCTCCTCTGGGAGGGGTTGGGTTAGGAAGGGGTATTCTGTTCAAACTCAAAATTGGTTAGGCATAGCAATGAAATGGTTTCATTTCTGCGCTACTAACAGGAGCCCCAGGGGAGCCAGATATCAGTCACATTAACAGGTAGGCAACTGAGGCTGTACTGGACCAAGATTCTACAACATGCTACACCAGTGTGAGAAATCAGGTCTTCTAAACTTCTGACTTTCTGAATACCAAAAATGGCCTCTTATTTAGAGATGAGCCATTTGTGGCATTCGGGACCACGTTTCAGTCTACCCCCTAAAAACTACATTGTTAGGATTTATGGAGGGAACAGTCCTGTTGTTGAGAAGCTACCATCTGGTGAGCCCTGTGATCCAGATTAGGAATGTTTTACTGTATCCTGTACACTACTGAAGCACTATCAGAAAGGAAATTTAAGCCTATTTTAAAAATTGTCCCCTTTATATACAATAACATTGTCCCCTTTTTTTGTGTAGGGCATCATTCAGTTTTAACGTGTAGAGATTTACGCAACCACCAACAATATCAAAGTATGGAACAGTTTCTACTACCCTATAAATCTCCTTCATATTATTCCTTTATAGCCCTACCCCCAACCACTGATCTATTTTCCATCACTGTAGTTTTGTTCCTTCAGGAGTGCAAAGAATATGTAACTTTTTGAGACAGACTCCTTTAACTGAGCTTAATGCCTTTCAGATTCTTTCAAGTTATTGTGTTGAATCAATAGTATTCCTTTTTATTGCTGGTTAGTATTTTGCTGTATGGATCTATTGTGTTGAACCAATAGTGTTCCTTTTTATTGCTGGTTAGTATTTTGCTATATGGATCCAACAATTTATCCACTCTCTTCTTGAAGGATTTTGAGTTCTTTCCAGTTTCTTTTACCAATCAGTTATTAAGAAATGTGTTATTCCCTAGGTTCAATCCCAAGCATCACAAAGAAAAAGAAAAAAAAAGAAAAACCAGAACAGAATAGAAATGTTCTTTTCCAAGAGTTTTGAGATTTTACTATTATTTTTCTGTTATTTCATTTAATTTTTTTAGATCAGAGAGCACACTATATATGATTTCTTTTTAATTAGTTGAGGCTTTTTAATGACCATTTTATTTATTTATTTTCTGTTTGGCCTTTTCTATTCATGTTTCCCTTTTCCTGCCTTTCCAATTATCTGAACTTTTTTAGTATCTCATTTTAATATATCTATTGTGGCTGTGAAGTCTATTTATATAATTTTTTACAACAGTTGCTCTAGGAAGTACAAAATGCATACTGTTTACTGTCTTCCTAAAATCAATATTTTACCATTTTAATTGTAATGTAGAAACATCAATAGAAACATCAATATATTAAGCCCTTCCCCTCCCCACTTCATGCTACCACTGTCCCATGTATTACATCTGTATACACTGAAAATTCCATTCGAAAGTGTATTCTTTGCTTTCAATAAGCAAACATGTTTTACAAAATTCAAGAGAATATTATGTTTGCCCGGGTATTTACCATTCTGTTACAATTTCTTCAGTCATTAAGTTCCATTCTGGTATCATTTCATTTCTATATGACCAATTCTTTTAGTAAGTATTTTAGAGCAGGTCTTCTTGCTATGATTTGTCCTATTTTCCTTCATCCAAAATTGTGTTTTAAATTTACCTTCATTCCTGAAAGTTATCTTTTGCCAGATATTGAATTTAAGGTTGATAATTATTTCCTTTCAACACTTGAAAAATGTTGAATGGCTTCCTCCTTGTTCACAGTTTCTGATAAGAAACCTGCAGCCATTCGAATCATTTTTCTCTTATGCCTAATGCAACATTTCCCTCTGAATGCTTTGAAAAATATTTTGTCTTTATTTTTCAGCAGTTTGACTATGATTTATAGCTACATGTTTCTTTTTATTTATCCTGCTTGAGATTCACCTTCTCAAATCTATACGTTGGTATCTTTCACCAAAACTGGAAACTTTTCACCTATGCTTTCTTCAAAGATTTTTTTCAGCACTGCGTTCTTCCTCATTTCCTTCTAGGATGCTAATAGCACATGTGATAGAACTTTCATTATTGTCCCACAAGTTCCTGTGGTACAAGTTCCCACCTGCCGACTGTGGGCCGGAATCCAGTGTCAGTTCAGTTTTCAAAGTCTCTGCCATGCTACTCAGGGGTGTGTGTGTGTGTGTGTGTGTGTGTGTGTGTGTGTGTGTGTGTGTGTGTTGTGTGTGTGTGATACTCTGGAACTCAAATACATGTCTATTAGCTCATTTCTCAAATTCCTTGGCATGCTAATTATGATCTGATTAACATATGTACATGCTGGTAGTACACATCCTGGAACACAAAAAAGAAAAAATTCGTGAGCTCTTTTCTACCTGTCAAAATCCTTCCCAGTATTACCTAGTTCCTTGTTCTGCACTTTCAGTCCTCTAGAAATTGATCACTTCTGCAATTGTGCCACATCTAGAGACAAGTGGTGGGAGGACAGAGAGACTAACAAGCAACAGTGTGTGGCAATAGCTCCATCAAGTAGAGATTATGGCCCCTCCTCCCTGAGAGTACTGGCTCCTGAAGGCTCCTACTGGTATTACTGTTGGGGCAACTGCATGACTGACTAGACTGACATGCGTTAGAAGGATACATCTCCCTCCCCAGCCCCTCTGTACTCTACTTCCTGGCCACCATCACATGAGCTTTTTGCTCCCCTGCTATGCCCCTCTGCCATGCCCTTTCAGACCTGGAGCCAGCTGAAAGTGTGAGCCCAAATATACCTCTCCTTCTTTAAATTGCAGGTGTTGGATATTTAGTCCCAGCAAAGAGAAAAGTGACCAAGACAGACTCTGATAGTGAAGAAGTAGGGTCATTACTGTGACTACCTGACCATATGATACAGAAGCATGTGGAACTGGCTTGTAGAAGTTTGGAAATTTTTGGAGATGTTGGCTAGGGAAGCCCTAAAATACTGTAAAATAAGCTTCATGGGAGTTCTACGTAGAACTCAGGAAACCAGAATGCAGATAGAAATGTAGACAGTAAGGTTTGAGTTAGGAACAAGGCCTTCATTGGCATTTGGACTCAAAACCATGTATGTTACACACTGCCAGAAAATTTATCTACATTTTGCTCATGTTCCGAGACTTTGCAGGATGCTGAGTGTTAGATGCCAGCCCAGGTTTATTACGGCACACAGCTCAATTACGTTCACAGCCCAGGTCTGCCGCCCGGGCGGACACCGAGACAAAGCGATCGGCCTAGCAGACCAGGTCTGCTAGGCCCACCATTAGGTTAACGCAGCTCAATTACGTTAACACAGCTCGATTAAGGTGAAACAGCTCAATTAGGTAGAAACAGCT
>PVJO010008943.1:46236-72398 GCA_004026905.1 Hystrix cristata | reverse complement strand
AAAATATCTATTCTACCCCTTTGTCCTTATTTTCACTTATGGTGTCTCATATCCGAGAAACAATTCAATGTGTACTAATAAGTGTCTGATTTATTTCACTTAAGAGTATGTTCTCAAGGAACATCCATTTACATACAAATGACTCTAGTTTATCCTTTTTTATGGCGGTGTAGTACTCCATTGTGTAGAAAAACCACATGTTCTTTAGCCATTCATCAGTTGTTGGGCATTTAGGTTGTTTCCAAGACTTAGCTATTACAAATTGTGCTGCTATGAACATGGTTGTGCATATATCGCTGTGATATGATGATTTTAATTCTTCTGGGAAGATATCAAGCAGATGGCAAATAAATACATGAAAAAATGTTCAACATCATTGGTCATTCGAGAGATGCAGATCAAAACAACACTAAGATACCATCTCACTCCAGAAAGAATAGCTATTATCAAGAAATCAACCCATAACAAGTGCTGGCGGGGCTGCGGGGAAAAAGGAACCCTCCTCCACTGTTGGTGAGAATGCAGACTGGTCCAACCACTGTGGAAATCAGTGTGGAGATTCCTCAGAAAACTACAACTAGAGATTCCATTTGACCCAGCTATTCCTCTGCACCCCACTTTTGATTGTGGGAGATATATGCCAATGCTGAGCACCTTCACCATTACATTGATACAATATTCTTGCACTAGGTAAATATATTTTAGATGTATAGTACAGAATTTTGGTAATTTACTAGCCTGCCTTTTTTATCTTCTGCTGTGTACACTGCTGTGATTAGTGAGCTTTGCATACATGCAGTCATACTATTTTTCCCAGAAGTCTAGTTTGATTCAAGTTTGCACGTGTGAAAAGTGAACGACGAACTTATACTCCTAATCTTTGCCATCTACCTTTGTCACTGTTTCAACTGTTCTTCAGGAATAGTTCATATGAATGTAGAAACATTTAAAATTCTATGAATGTTTCATTTTTTTTCAATAAAACTTTTCTTATAGTGGAAATTTCTTTATGGCTTTTCTTTTTCCTGAATACAGAGTAAACATATGGTTATAAAATTATAGACAATAATAATCATCAATTTTGAAAACTGCATTATTATTATCATACAAAAATGATCAACATTAACATTTTAATGTATGTCTTTCCCGCATTTTTAGTAGACATACACACAGGGACATACGCATTTGTACTCCCTCCATTTAATTTATATAATTGAAATTATTTAATACGACTGTATAAAACTACTTTATAATTTACTTTTATCATAGGATTTTTATCACAGTCATACTTAAATTTCAAAATTATAGATCTCCATCATCATTTTAATAGCTGCATCATAATCTATTCTATACCATAACTTATTTATTCATTTCTTCTTACATTTAGTTTTCTTCCAATTTTTTGTCCTTATGAACTCTCATTTAAGTAGTCTCTAATCTCTTGTAAGACCTGATCTCTCATATATTTTTTATATTTCTACACTCTTTAAATACTTAGTAGGGAGTCATTTGTACCAGGAATATTTCACTAAATCTGAATACAATTAGACGTAATTATACATCAACATCATATTACAAAGTAACATTGTTTTCATACCTTTTCCTTGTCCCTATGTAGCAACTCTTAGTAATTTCAATTTTGTACTTTTAATAACTTTTCACTAGTTTCCACTACTCCCCTTCTGAATTTAATATTTATCCAGAATGAATGTATTAAATCTGAAGTGTTTCATGAGAGTAACTAACCTCCAAAGTCAGAATAAAGGGAAAGACAAACATAACACTCATCAAGAAGCCAGACCATCACCAAGGTAATTTTATCATCTATCTCTTTCTTGCACAATTTGAGGTTGGGCATTCTTGTCTATGGTTTCCCAGGCAGCAGCCAAGAGAAGGAAAGAAGAGTGGTATTTTTCTCAGCTCCCACCCATACACATGCAAACACACACAAAAGGAAACGTATTGATAATTTATCACAGAACCACAACCAGTCTTTGTCCCCAACTCCTTGATATTTTCATTATTAGAGTTCTAGTTTAGAAAGACAAGGAAGGAAAACAAGAAAAGTCTCAAAAACTTTCCTTGATAAAGTAGGTAATAATAAGTGGCATTTATTTTGTTTTTACATAGTGCCAGAAATTGCTTTAAGTTATTTTTACATGTGTTAACTAATTTAGTCATTGGATCCACCCTGTGAAGCACTTGTCACTATTATTTGCAGTTTTTGAAGAAACTGAAGCACAGACACATTTAGTAGTTACAGTAAAACAGCTAGAAAGTGGCAGAACAGAATTCAAACTCAAGCACTCTAATTTAAGAGTCTGCCCTCTCAACCAATTTACTATGTCTGGTTTTACCAAGCTAATTAGATGAAATAAATGCTAAGCATCCCATACATCGGAATTTGTAACAAAATGTACCTACTTACCTTGGATTGGGATGAGTTGTTAGAAACAGACAACAAAAAGGAAACTGATTATTGTTAAGTCTCGTAGGCACTAATCCAGCTCTGTGCTGTCAGATTACGTCGTCAGTGTTGACGTACACTGCAGGACTAAGAGCGTCCCTTTAGACCTTAGTGACCCTTGTCTTTCTAAACTCTGTGCAGGTGTACTTGCTACTGCCAACTCCATCTTAGACAGTTGCAGATTCTATGTGGCAGCCATATTAACCCACTGAAGTAAGCGTCATTAGTCCCACCTCACTTCACCCCAGATTCCAGACATCTGGCACCTGTTGGGCACAGTGAACCTAGAACAGTGATGAGTCCATGGCATGCGTGTTATTAATGTTTTTCTTTTAAAAACAAAACATATTACTGTATGTGCTGTTTTTTCTAAACTAACACCTCAGTATTCAGGTTTAATTGTAGTGTTGGCACTCTGAGATAAATAACTGGGTTTTGGGCTGTAGTTTGGCACTGAGTCTCTAAAAGGTTTGCCATCACTGGCCTAGAATCTCTTCCACATTTCCTATAGCAAAATTTTTTCTTTGGAGCTGAGGTTCCAGGTTGGAGCCACTTTTTCAATTTCCCCTTGAATGCTCATGACGTGCTCTTCCCACGGGCAGAGTTTCACCCCAGCCACAGAAACTTCATCTTTATTCCTTTGTCTTAGTTCCTAAGAGTTAACCATATTCCCCCTCTCAAGTCCCATCAGTAGCCTTTTATTTCTTGCTTTCATATTTGATTTCATTAGTAGAATATTATTATAATTATGCTCATAATCTCAAGTTCTCTGTGGTTTATAAAGACATAGCTATACATATACATACACACAATGTGAATATATGTACTATTCACATGTTTTTGGGTCAGCTCAACCTTGTCTCAGTTCATCTAGGCACAGCTGAAAGTTGTAGTTTGATTTCATGTATATTCAACATGTCTTATTATTTTGGCTTTTGAGAGGCATCTGATTCTCATGACAATGGCAGAAATGTGAATGTATAAAATGCCTGGTATAAAATGCCTAATTTCACGTGTCAACTTGACTGGACTAAGGGACTCTCAGATAACTAGTACAGTATTATTTCTTGGTGTATCTGCTAGTGTGTTTTTGGAAAAAATTAATATTTGAATTAGTAAACTGAGTAAAAGGATTTGCCCTCATCTGTGCGGGCAAGTGTCTTCCAGTCTGCTGAGAACAAGGAGGAAGAAGAGTAAATTAGTTGTCTCTTGTCTTGAGCTTGGACACCCCAATTTCCTGTCCTTATACATCTGAGCTCTTGGTCCTTGGACCTTTAGACTCTGTGACTTATCACTTCCATATACCCTGTCGCTCCCCTCCTGGTTTTCAAAACTTGGGCCCGGGGTTATAGCAACAGCTTTTCTGATTCTCCAGCTTGCAGACAGCATATGGTGGAACTCCTCAGTCTCTATAGTTGTATGAGTCAATTCCCATAACAAATTTCCTCATATATATTATATATTACATATTTTATATAATATATTACATATCATTCATATATATATATATATATATATATATATATATATATATATATATATATGTAATTCTTTTTGCTTCTCTGGAGAACCCCAATTCAAAGTCAAACCATGCAATCCCATTTAAAACTTCTGCTCATGTTATATCCACTAATATGCCACTGGCCAAAGAAAGTTGCTTAAGCTGAATGTCAATAAAAGAAGAAAATGTTTTCTACTTGTTCCAGTGGGAGAATTCCAAAATCAAATGCCAAAGATTAAGGATGAATATTTCTATCACATGGAAGAATTAAAGAATACGGAAAAACAGCCCAATCACCACCCAAGGGAATGGAATTAAAATGTTCTAAAGTTCTAGGATCATCAAGGAAGTATAAAAGTTAAAATGTTGTATAGGTCCAAGACACATGTTGGAATCTCCAGAATAACCAAATAAGAATGCAAAAAGCATGTATGTCATTAGAAATCAAAACATGGCTCCTTTAAACATCTATGGATCCTGGAAGGACATGAATTTATATAAAGACTGAGGTTAAGACTGAGCTTACAATAAGGAGAGAAAAGCTCTAGAAACTTAAGGGGTAATTTCAGTTAAGTTGAATTCAATATATAAAAGTATGCAACTATATTATGCAACTCCAGGTTTCCAGGTTTGAGCAAAATTACTTGAAATTTTGTTGACATAACATCCTTTCATCCTTTAAAGGAGTTAAACCTCTTTCAAAATAAAACTCAACATAATTTTTCATGATATAAGGAGATTCATGTCCACAGACACATGATGAATACTTTGTCTTGGTATCTGAAATGATCCTTTTTGTACTACTCAGTAAAAGGTCACGCATAGCCAACAAAAAGACAAGCTTATGCATATTAAACAGAATATTTGTACTCTGCTACATTTCTATTGGCACCTCTCTCAGCTTAAAGAGTCAAGGGGCAAAGGAATAAAATAGCTGCCTGTGCGTTCTGCTGTTTCTTACAGATTTCCCAGCTATATTTAACATTCATTGGAACCAGGTCAGCAAACAGGGCAAAGATCAGTTGGCGTGCATCATATTATTCAGCTTCAGAGTACTGCTCAAGTTTTGGCTATCTTCAATCAGAAGTCATGGCATGAATGTGTTTTTATTTAGAGAATAAAAACAAAATGCTGTTTATCACTGCATCTGTAAAGCCAAGAATAGTTTAGACATGAGGAATAAATTAGACCACAAGCTGCTTGTATGTTTAACTAAGCTATATATTAAGGTGACTTTTGCTGTGCTTTTCTGCTGGCTAAAATAGCACAAGGTGACTTACGTAGTATAATAATTGTTACCTCTTGGTAATGATATTGTAAAGACCACTAGAGTTTATTTATTCTGTCTCATTCCTTCCAGTCAAGAATATACCACAATTTTCTTTCCTATACAGGTGTTTGACCAAATAAAATACATATGTTAATATGTATAGTATTAGCCTGTGCCAAAACTTTACAAACTTTCTTTAGAATTGTGGCTTTCCATGGAGGAACTGCATTCCACCTCTTAGAACAGATTCACCCTTTCCCTTTCTTGCTTTTAGACTGCAGATTTTCATGGAGTATAAATAATATGTAAATGTAGGATTTCTAATCTCTTCTTGACTTGGCTTCTTGGCCAGCCTCTCAATTGTATTTGGTAAGTTTTCCCTTGTATTCTTCATGTTCAATTGTCTTTCCATCCCTAGTCACTCTTCTTAACCTCAGCTTGGCCTTCCCTCGAGCCCAGCAGGTAATGAGCCTCTTATCAGAGAAAGGGGAATTCATTGGAGATAAACTCCCTCAACTTGCTCTCCACATCTGTGATTACCACTTTCATCAGGAGTACAAAAAGGACCTCTTTTCCTGTACATAGCATGGAGCACTGGAAAAAAATCAACCTTTTGTAATGTCCTCGTTAATATTTCCATAGTTATCCAGAATTTAAGTTTTCTAAGTACATCTCTTTTTCTTCCTCCTAAAACTACTCTGTCTCCTGAACTGTCCGTGTGAGTCAGTGATATCACTTAGGCTTTAAGTAGAAAACCTTTTGGCCTTCATGATTCTCATCACCTTCTCTCTGTCATCCCACTCTGTACAAACTAACCTGTCTAATAACTGAACTCTGTGAATTCTAAGAAATACTTTCTGATTTTGTCCTCACTGTTTTCCTCTGGATTGCCATTGTTTTTTCCAGACATTGTATTGCTGCTCATTTGAACTTCAATGACTACTTCCTAACTTGATTTTCTCCCATTTGTCTTTTTTCACTCCATATCACTTTCTACCTGGCAGTGTAAGTTTATTTGGTAGAAAGGAGGAAGGAAGAAGAGGAAGAAGAGGAAGAAGAGAAAGGAAGGAAGAAGGGTGGTGCTCGCTTCAGCAGCACATATACTAAAATTGGAAGAAGAGTGAATTATATTCTCCTTCTGCTTAAAAATTATCAACTTCCTACCTACGGGAGAGTAAGTTCAAATTATTTTTCGTACAGCAAGTTGACTTTCAAGTTCTGTAGCTAATTTCCCATTCTGGAGTCATCACGACACTCTCTGATGTGTGACCAGTGCTCTTCTCAAGGCAGTTCTAGTGTTTCCTCTCCAAGTCAGGCTTGCTGACAGATTTGTGGCATCTGATGTGTTCTGTTTGCCATTTCCTCTTTACCTCTGGTGGGCATGTCCTATTCAGCTTTCCAACCCTGGCTCAAATGTCAATGAGAAGACTTCTCTCACGACGTCACAGAACATTTTGAAATATTTTGTGCTTCTACAGCACATACCTCCTCCATACTTAATATTGAATTAAAAATTATCTGTTTCAATAATCATTTATTTTCCTTAGTGTCCTGTTTATACTTCTACTTAATATCTGTCCAACCTTAGTGTAATCAGTTTTTTATACTCAGAATCCCCACTAGACTGTGAGCTTCTTTAGGCAGGTTCTCTAAGTGTACTTCTGATTTTTTTTCTTTTTTATCCCCAGAAACTATTATGTGTTCAGTACATAATACTTGTTCATACATGTTGTAGAATAAAAGATTTTTTTTCCTTCCTTTTTCTTCCTTCACTAGAGAGAAAGGAACATTTCTTCTACTTCTCTTTCTCCCACAGCACCTATGCCTGTCACATAAAATGCATTTTTACATGCTTATTCAACTAATTAATTCCCACTGGTTTCACTCTGAATCCATTTGTTTGAGATGGTTTACACAAAAGAATGAGAATAAATTTAGGTGCTAAGCATACAAAAATACTTCTTACTGATGAAACTTGGTCTACTCTATACAATTTATACATTTGAATTTTTCTCATCTCTTCCCAAGGACAATTTCTTGATTTTATACTCACTGGGATGTTAATCTTCTCAGTCACCTCCTGACTAGGTTAGCATTATATGCCCCCTTTCCATTTTTTTGAGTCATTTTAGGTTCACACTGAACAACTGTGAAAGTAATGTGTGACAAAACAATTGTTATTCCTGGAAGAGGTTAAATTATCAGTGAAAGAAGAGATCAGAATGCTGTGATTCACAATACCATTGCTTTGACCAACTGTTCTGGCTCCTAGAGGTTTCCTCTCAAGTCTGACCTGTGGTTGCTTGAGCCTGGCAGAGTATCAGCAGGCAGATACTTATATATCATCAAAAGGAACCATATCATAGGAAATATGTGATCCTCTTCTGCTGCATAGCTTGTGCAATGTTACAAGAAATACTTATTTCTCTTTCACAGCAGGGGATTTTTCCTTTTCATGTAGCTTAATCTCTCTAAATGGAAACAAGCTCATTATTTCTAACAACCAACATGCATGTACTGGACACTTACCACGTGCCTACTGCTGTAGAAGATGCAAACATAAGGTAAAACTAAGTCTCTGATCTTCTCTAGGACCTGCTAGTTCTGCTGAACAAACAACCTTAAGTTTTTCTTCTCTCTCTTCCTCACTCTCGTTTCATTTTTCTTCCTTTCTCTGTTCCTCCCGCCCTCCTTCCTTTCCCTCTTCCTTTTGTCCTTCTCTTCTTCTTACTCTCCTTCATTTTTTTCTTCTTCATCTTCCCCTCCTCTTTCTCTTTCTTTCCCTTATTCTTTTCTTGTTAGACAAATCTCTAGGACATCTGAGTATGTTTACTTTCACTCCTTAAGTCATTATACAACATTTTACTTTTTTTTGAGTTCCACAGAAAAAAATGAATCATCATCTGGGGAAACCCATTTCCTCCCCACGACTGAAGCAATTTAGAATGACCAGTCCCAAATATTTCTCCATTTATGGTTAGGAAATAAAAGCAAGGCAAATATAAATATAAAGAAACAAAAATGTATGTTCATTTTGTTTGGAATTTTTCCATTTGCAAATCAATCTTTACAAATAAAAAACATTTAAAAATAAGCTTAGTTCTCCTAAAGCAGAATGTCAGCAATTTTTACCATGGAGTGATTTGACCTAATTAGAGTGACTTCTTCCAGTTCACCAGTCTTAACTGTGCTGTCTTCACACACTGATGCAGTGAGAAGTTGAGAAATATGCCACAGCACTATCACTAGTGATCCTAATAATAAAATAGATATACTTTAAAACCTGTGGTGGATTCATTCCTTTTCTTAGACCAATATCCCTTTCCGTCACCTGCATCCTGTAATTGTTTCTTCAGGGAAGAGGGAAGAGTTGTAGCTCTCACACTTAGAAGGCCCTCGGTCTGGGAGGCAGATGTGAATGCCGACTGTTAGGAGTGTCAGAGCTGAAAATGCTGGAAGTTGTAAGAGCAAGCTTAAACTTTCAAAAGGAAGCATGTCTGAATGAGGCAAACTTGGAAGAAGAGAGCAAAGCAGCAGTATGAGGATGAACGCCAAGAAAAAAGAGAACAAAAGCAAGAAGAGAAGTAATGAGAGATAGTTTAGAAAGCCTTTGAAAACAAATTTATAATTTTAATTAAAAAAAGAGGACCTATGCTTTGAAGATGACTTTTGACTATTGCTTCCATTTCTTTAATAACTTTTGAGCTATTCCTGTTTTTCTTTTGTTTATTCTTTCTTCTTGCTTGGGCCAGTTTTAATCATGCATATTTTTCTCTAGATTTCAATATTCAAGTACCATGTAGTAGATGGTGAGAATACGGTAGCTAAGGGAAGGCTGGCATTTCCCAGCAGGAGAGCTGCAGAAGAGAGCTGCAGGGTTCCGGAGCAAGGCTACAGCTTTTACAGCACAGAAAGCAGAGTCCATTCAGCATTTCAAAAATAGCACCTTGCATGCCACTGGTCCAGGATCATGGGCCACAAGATATAAGTCATTATGAAACTCCTCATGATGTGACCGACTGAAAGACAACAGCAATCCATGAAACCACGGAAATGGTGGTCTTGGGGCTGGGCTTTCGCCAACTGGTGGGAAGAACCTTCAAGTCACCTCTACCCCTCAGGTACAGGATTTCCCCATAATCAGATAAAAGAGGAAATATCTTGAGTATTTTCCCCCTGGATTTCATGACAATATTTTTAGAATTTAATATTATGACAGCTTTTTATTTTGATACATAATTAAATACAAAATCAAGGATATATCATAATATATTCTATTTGGGACTTACTATATTAAAATTTTTAAAATCAGTAATAGTTGGCAGATGTACCAAATGCCTTTTTGACCTGTAACAAGATAAAATTATTTTTCTTTTGACATTATTAGGGAAATGATATTAATAGATTCTTAATTTCAAGAATGGAAGAAAGATTAATTTTAATTCCCTTTTATTATACAGTATTATTCCTGTAATAGACAGGTGAGCTCTTAGTTGCTAATGTTTCTTACAAGTTTTGGAATGATACTGTATTTGAACTGCAGTTTTTCATTTTTATACTCTTTGTTATATAGATGTTGGAATTTTTCTTCCTTTCTCTATTATCTGACATAATTTAAATATTATCAAATCTTTACTTGTTAAATCATTGATAGAATTTTCTAATGATAAATTAAAATATTTGCATTTTTACTATTTATAAACTTTTGAATGTTCTAAGCACTTTCCCTTAAATGTAATAAATACTTTCTTAGGAACACTATCAATTTCTCTTTTTCTAGGACTTTCAACAGAGCTGGGCAAAATCTTAACTTTCAGAAAAGATAGAAATTTATAATAAAAGAATAATGACTGAGATTAAATAAAATATATCCTGCCAATTTTGAAAAAATTCCTAAAATTCAGAACTCCAAAACCATCAGTGGTTCTGAAGCTCCATATTTACCTTCATGGCAATTTGTTTGTTTGTTTGTTTTTCCCTTGGGATAGTGCCTAAAGATCTGAAAAGATTATGACCAATAGAATTTTCCAAATTTTAGGAAGAAGCAGTACTGTATTCTTGCATAAAGCAAGTATTTTGTTCTTTTTCATCATGAAAATATTATGGATAAAGTAATTCTTATTAGATAAGGCTATCTGCAGATTTCTCTGTTAATCTGTGTTTACCAAAAATGTTGGGAATTTGCTTTGGAATATGGGAAACACTAAAATATAACTAAAATGGCAGAGATAATTTAGCACAGAAGAACAAATTACTTCTCTACTTTGTAAATGTGTGCTCTCAGACATGCCATTTATAGATTTCTTCACAAAACTGAAGAAGTATTTATTAAACCTACTTCATGCTGTTTGTGAGAGTTGTGTGAACTAGATATGAAAAAATTTATTGTGATACTCTTTCTACTGTAACTATTGCCTTAAACAAGAAAATCTGGAATAATGTAAACAATATTAAGTACAATAAATATAACAATAAGACAGTTATAAGGATCTAGCATATTTTAGCCAGAAGAGAAGAGATCAGAAGAGAAAAATGAAACACAAAAAAGGGAAAAAATAAAGAATCGGAAAAGGAACAAGATATGCTATCTTTGTCTCTACCCAGAAAACACTGAAGCAAAAGTGGGTGGGGAAGGGATTATATGTAATACATATCTTTATTTATACACTTACACTGTTTAGCAAGCTAAATATTTAAAGACCGGTTACTGAGTAATTCTGCTTTATACTTTGCCGAGATACCTTATCTTACCTTATCTGCATAGCTTGATTGTAAAGAAGAATAATGATTCAGAGCCAAACAAATCACTTCAGAAGTAACTGCAATATTTGACTGAGAAAGCAATACACACAAAAAGTCTATCACAATTTTGTCTTTGCCCTACCTTTCACCAATACAAACTGAAGTCTTGTTCCATTTAAATACAGCAACTTGTGTTTTGAAATTACTTTGATATCACTGCCTCTACTTATGTCTTACTTTATCACAAATTTTGACTCCTTCATTTGTAACAATTTGAGGTTGATTTTGTTATATCTGGCCCAAAGTATCTAGTTAGATTTTGTTTTAAAATTCAGTACAAGAGCTTTTCCAATTCGTGTCCAGGTGCTTTAAGGGTAGCAGAATACCTTGCAAAAACGGCCAAGTCCAAGAGCACAGCACACACAACCAGTCTGGAAAATGGCACCGAAATAGCATATCAAGAAACCCTGGTCACAAGGATAGGATCTCTTTAGGAGGTGGAACTGAAGTTCCCGAGGAACACACATTTTGTCAAGGAGCACAAGAGGGGCCTGAAGAAGTTGCAGGCCATAATGCCAGAGTAGTGAGTATGCATACAGGGGCAACCAAGGTCCTCCTACAGCCCAAACTCCAAAGCAAGTCATGCAAGCTGAGTGGACTTGCTGTGATCACCCTCCCAAGCTCTGGAAGAATACTTGTGCCCACACTGCTGAGGGACCCACGCTCCATCCGCCAAGAGCATGACCAAGACCAGGGCTCAAACCAAGGCCCAGCCCAGGCTGTACTTCTGCTTTAGGTCCAGCTCAGACTCCAAACCCCAAAGGTGCCCAGGCCCCAGGAAGTCTCCACAGGAAAGGCCCCTGTCTGCCAGAGTGAGGACAGAAGGACTGGTGTCACTCCCGGCCTGCCATCTGCCTGGGGCTGGTGTCCTCTAGGGTTAGTATAAAAACCTGAGGCAGGAAAAAAAAATCAATACAAGATATAGTAGTTTATATATTAACAGGGAATTTTTAACTCATACTTACAGATGATTGTGAGACTTCACAGTATTTTTCCTCATCTTATACTCTCCTTTAAGATTTTCATGCTATATCCTTTGTTTTCTGCTTTTGCCATCTAACATAAAATTTTCTATGTTCAATGTTTTATAATTATCAGTTTTAGAAGACATCTTGCATTTAATTTTTCTAGCATTCAGAATTCTTAAAAAGCATTCAATATCATTTACTTAATTACATTGATCAATCATAGAACAGTTTAAAATTTTTACTTCCATATGAAACACAATAGTAGAGTATATAAGAAGTTCTCAAAAACCTATTCCTTAGCATCAAAGGCTGATATTTTGCTGTGCTTCCTTTATCTATTTTTCCCTGCTTTTTGTTTTTGGTGTTTTTGCTTTTTTTTTTTTTTTTTTTAGATAGGGTCTCAGTTAAGGCTGGCCTTGAACTCACTATGTAGCCCAAGCTGGCCTCACAAGACCCTCTTGCCTCAGCCTCCTTATTGCTGGGATTACTCCAGCTCTCCTACTTTTAAAAATTGAAATCAGATTGCAGCTGTTACAACATCTCACTTGTCAACTGTTCAATGTGCATTCCCAGGAGATATTTTCTTATATAGCTACAATACTGTGAATTAAAGTTAAATTGGCCATTTCCTTTTTTTAATTTTGTGATTTTTAAAGTTATTTTATTTGACCCAAGCAAATTTTCATGATTTTTTCTTTTTTAAGAAATTATAATTAATAATGCATGTTAACTGTACAAACCAATAGCTCTCACTGTTTCATTTCCATACACACATACATCATATGCTTCAATCATGTCCATTCCCCTTCGCTCTCTTACCCTCCCTTCTGCTTCCCCTCCCTAGGGTACCCTTCCCTACCCCTAACAGTCCCTCTTTCACTTTCAGGTCATCGCTTTTATTTTTTTCACATATGAGAGAGCACTCGTTTGTGTCTGGCATATTTCACTTAATGTGATATCTTCCAGTTCCATTCATTTTCCAGAAAATGACAAGAGTTCATTCTTCTTAGAGGGCAAATAATACTTCATTGTGTATATATACTTTTGAAAAAATCAGTACGGAGGATTTCAGTCAGATGTATCCTCAGCCCTTCTACCCTTAAAAAAAAAAATTTTTTTTTTTTTTTTTTTGAGACAGGATGCTGCTAAATGACTAAATTGCCCAGGGTAGCCTCCAACTTGGAATCCTTCCACCTCAGCCTCTGGGAGTGCTGGGATTACAAGCATGTACCACCATATCCAGTTCAATTTTCTTATCTATTCATCTGTTGATGTGCACCTAAGCTAATTGTGTATCTTGGTTATTATGAAAAGTACACAAATAACAAATATGCTGGTATCTCTTTTGTATGCTGACTTCATTTCCTTTATATATGTATACCCAAGATTGGGACGGCTGGAGCAAATAGTAGAAATGGGCAAACTCATTTTTTTTTTTTTCACCCTGTGGTACTGAGGCTTGAAGCTAGGGCCCCAGGCATGCTAGGCAAGTGGTCTAGCCTTGAGTTGCATCCCTAACTCTCAACCCTTACACTTCATTCATTCATTCATTCATTCATTCATTTCAGTGCCAGAAATTGATCCCAGGACTTTCATACTGAACTACATTCTCAGTGTTTTTTTTTTTTTCTTTTTTCTTTTCAGCTAGAGTTTCACCAAGTCTCTAGACTGCTCAGGCTGGCCTCCAACTTGCTATCTCCCTGCCTCAGCTTTGAGTAGCTGGGATTAGAGACATGAGCTACTATGGCTGGCTTGAAATTGGCAATTTTGCATCATTAAACTTCTAGTTCATATTCAAATTTTTCTGTTATCTAACCTAAAATTGACTTGGTATGTCTCTTGTCTATTAAATATCTTTTAAGGGGCTTCCCGGAAGCTGGTGGAGTGGTGAACAGCAAAGAAACAGCCTCTCCAAGATTTATTGTTCAGATGCTGGAATATAGCAATTTAAGGAAGAGAGGAAGGAGTGAAGTGGGTTCCCAGGACCCAGCAAGGATCTGAAGTAAGAATGGAAGCCCACAGGGAAAGCAAAAAGACAGACCTCAATGTAGAAGAAGAAGGAGGTGGCAGATGGACTGCGCTTTCTTCCACAGCCCCAGCTTGTGGTGTGGGAGATGCAGCTTGAGCCTACAGATGCATGGTAACTACTGGTGACCCCAGAGGCCTCCACAGAAAGACATACCAGTGGAATGGTGCAGTGGACACAGTGAACTACAGTGGCTGGTGAGTTATTCAGGTCCAGATGTCCTCCAGGAAAGGACTGGATGGTTGCCATTTGGAAAGGGGCTGAGCTCAGAACTAAGAAAAGCTGCCAGTGGGCTGTCTGTGTGTGGGGAGGTGAGGCACAGCAGAGTTCAAGTTAAAGTTGGCAGGAGGGCAAGGAGCCAAGTTCAAGGCAAGAAACTGAGTCCAAACCAGCAGGAGAAACACAGTGTGTCTCTAGCTGAACAAATCAGGCTCCAACCCCACAGCCAGAGACCAGGCTGAACTTTGGTGGAATTGGTGAAAACTTGCTATTGAATTTATCTGGGAATACCTACTACACCACCATAAATCTACTGCTGGGATTAATCAACAAGGACCTGGGTCTGCCTGCTCTGTCTACCAGTGACAGCAGAGACACGCCTTGAAGCAGACATTTATTTTCCCTATTATTTTTTTCTTTCTCTCTCCTCTATTTTTTTTCTTGTTTTTATGTGAATGTGAAATTTGTTTCTAGTTTTTTGTTTTTGTTTTGTTCCTGTTTTTATTTCTTCCTTCTTTCTCTCCTGTTTTTTTTTTACTAGTTTCACAAAGTTTTCATAATCTTCTCTTGTCCTCCAGCCTTGCTTCTCATCTCTTCCTCTTCTTCTGTTTCTCTATTTTTTCCTCCTAATCCCTTTTGAATTTTCCCCTCAAAGGTAAAATTGCTATACTGAGGACATATTTACTGTACGCAAGTTTCTGGTTTATTGTAGATATTGTTATATAACCACAAATCTAGTTCATATAAGGCAGCAAATTAATAGTTACCACAGTTTGTTATTTTCTAGGCTGTGTTTGATGCTATGGTTGTTGTTGATTGTACTACTTTAGCCAAGGTGACAGAATTGTTCTAATCAGTTCTTCCTTGTATGCCAAGGCTGAGATTGCTTGAGGGTCATAAACAACATTATAGGCCAGAGCCAAAGAACCACGGGTTAGCCAAATAGATAGCAACTTCTCAGCCCCAATAAATTGAAGAGGTAGGACCTTGGAACAGACTCAAAACCCAAAAACCAACTACACCTGGAAGATTTCTCTGAGGAAGCAGTCATTTCCAAAGGGTTCTTGAAACCAGCAGTAAAGCTACCTGCCACTGGCAATTCACAAGCATCAACTTAGGAGTTAAAATAAAAAAAAAGAAAAGAAAAGAAAAAGAAAAAGAGAAAGAAAAAGAAAATGAGAAGACATGAGAGCAATATGCAACCCTGGGCTTCCAGCTTGGCAAAGGCAAATCCAGGGGGTAATGAGGTGGCACAAGCTGAAAGCCATCCACCTAGAATCTTGGAAGTGGTAACAGCAGAAGTAATAAAGCAGATGAATGAGGCTCAAGAAAAAAACAAAAACAGAAATAATTTCTGCAATGAAAGACATGATTAGTGACTCTAGAGCAGATACAGATAAAAAAATAGAGGAGCTTAGGAAAATGATGGAAACCATAAATGCCCAATATAGGAAAGAAATGGAATCCGTGAAACAGATTCAAACAGATATCCAGGAGATTAAACATTCCACTGAAAGTATAGGCAGTAGAAGGAAACAATGTGAGGACAGAATATCAGATATAGAAGATAAGATTGTGGTTAATAATCATGACAAGAACGAATTCTTCAAAATTGTAAAATTGTAATTGAACAAATTCTTCAAAATGAAAAATCAATCCAACAGCTGTTAGATGACACAAAGAAGAATAACATTAAGACTGATTGGAGTCAATGAAAAAAGCAGGAGACAGTGCAAACGACATTAAAAAAAACCTGTTCACAGAAGTAATGGCAAAAAACTTCCCAAGTATGGATAAAGAATTTTACATACAGATAAGTGAGACATATAGAACTCCAATAAGCCATGATCCACAAAAATCAACACAGAGGCATATAACAGTCAAGATTCCAGAAATGCAACACAGTAACAGAATATTAAAGAAGAGAAGGAAAAAAAAATGGAAACAAAGCTTTTGTAAATAAGGAGGGAGGAGGAGAGGAAGAGAAGGATGGAGAATGGGAAAACAAGAAGCAGCAAGATATGTCATGTACAGGTATAAATTCTCTATGATGAATGTTTTCACTACGTACATCTAAAATGTACCATTAAAATACAATAAATAAAAGCTGTTAGAGAAAAGAAACAAAAAAAACTTATAAAGGAAAGCCCATCAGAATCACATCAGACCTCTCAACACAAACTCTCTAGTCAGAGAGAGCATGGAGTGAAGTATTTCAAGTCAAAAAAACAAAAACAAAAACAAAAAAAAACAAAAAACAAACCTCCAGCACAGATCGGTGTACCTTGCAAAACTATATTTCAAAATTGATGGAGAAATAAGATACTTCCATGAGAAAGAATACCTGAAGAAATTCATGACCACCAAACCAGCACTCTAAAATGTTCTCAAGAACATTCTAGAAAGAGATGATGAGGACTACAACTCCAGGAACTGCAACAGAATGAATCCATCAGGCAAGGCAAGTAATTACTAAATGGTCAAAAACTGGAAGCTTTCACTCTAAAATCCGGAACAAGACAAGGATGTCCACTATCACCACTCTTATTCAATATAGTTCTGGAAACATTAGCCAGAGCAATTAGATAAGAGAAAGAAATAAAAGGAACAAGGATAGGAAAGGAAGAAGTTAAATTATCATTATTTGCAGATGACATGATACTCTACATAGAAGACCCCCCAAATTCCACCAAATGACATCTAGATTTAATAACCAAATTCAGCAGCATAGCTGGGTACAAAGTCAACACTCAAAAGTCAATAGCATTCCTGTACACAAATAACAGACTCACTGAAAGAGAAACTAGGGAAACAACATCTTTCACAATAGCATCCAAAAAAAATGAAGTACCTAAGAATCAATCTAACAGAGAAAGTAAAAGATCTGTATATTGGAAACTATAGTACTCTGAAAAAGGAGATCAAAGAGGATACCAGAAAATGGAAGGATATCCATTGTTCTTGAGTAGGAAGAACAAATATAGTGAAAATGGCCATACTTCCAAAATTGTTATACGGATTTAATGCAATCCCAATCAAAATACCAATAGCATACCTCACAGAATTAGAGAAAACAATCCTAAAATCATTTGGAACCAGAAGAAACCTAGAATAGCAAAAGCAATTCTGGGCAACAAAGGCAAAGCAGTGGGCATCACAATCTCTGACCTGAAATTATATTACAAAAGTACTGTAATAAAGAAAAAAAAAAGCACAGTACTGACAAAAAACAAAAACAAACAACAACAACAACAACAACAAACAGACTTGAGGATCACTGAAACAGAGTAGAAGACACCGAAACAAGTCCAAATACTCCCAGTCACCTTATCTTTGACAAAGAGGCCAAACACCCTCACTGGAAGAAAGATGGCATCTTTAATAAATGGTGTTGAAAAAACTGCCTTTCCACATTTCAAAGATTAAAACTAGATCCATATCTTTCACCACGCACTAAACTACAATCAAAATGACCAAAGATCTAAATATTAAAACAGAAACACTAAGTCTGCTCAAAGATAGAACAGGTAAAACTCTTGAAGACATAGGTGTAGGCAAAGACCTCATGAAGAAAACCCCAGTTGTCCAGGAAATATCACAAAGAATCAACAACTGAGATCTCATCTTATTAAAAAGCTTTTGCACAGCAAAAGAAGCCACCAACAAAGCAAAGAGACAAAGGACTAATATCTTGAAAATATCAAGAACTCAAAAATATCAGATTCTTGAAATTTAAAGAACCAGTCCAAAAGTGGGCAGCTGAAATGAATAGACACTTCTCATATGAAGAAGTAGAAATGGCAAATAACAGTGAAAAAATGTTCAACATCACTGGTCATTCAAGAGATGCAAATTAAAACCCTGAGATTCCATCTTACTCCAGAAAGAATGGCTATTATCAACAAATCAGCCAATAACAAATGCTGGATGGGCTGTGAGGAAAAAGGAACACTTCTCCACTGTTGGTGGGAATGTAGACTGGTACAACCACTGGGGAAATCAGTGTGGAAATTCCTCAAGAAACTAGGACTAGAGATTCCATATGACCCAGCTATTCCCCTTCTTGGTATCTTCCCAAAGAAATTAAATCATACCACAGCGATACATGCACACCCATGTTTATAGCAGCACATTTTGTAATAGCTAAATCTTGCAAACAGCCCAAACGCCCATCACTCAATGAATGGATAAAGTAGATGTGTCTGTTTTTTTTTAATACGATGGAGTACTACTCTGCCATAAAGAATAAGCTTGAGATATTCCTAGGTAAATGGATGCATCTTGAGAACATACTCCTAAGTGAAATAAATTGGACACACATGTTTAAATACCACATTGTTTCTCTGGTGTGAGAAATTGAAAGTGCAAATAAGGACTAAAATGTATTATATTGGGAAAGGGAAGAAATTGTTCAAATAGGAAGGGGAACAAGGGAGGTGGGAGGGTGAAAAGAACAGAGGGACAAGAAAAAAAAGAGAACAGAAGGAAAAAAATGGAAGGAAAGCTTTTGTAAATAACAGGGGAGGGGAACAGGGAAAAAAAGCAGCAAGATATATCATGTACAGGTACAAATTCCCTATGATGAATGTTATTATTGTGTATATATATAAAGTGTACCATTAAGTACTGGCAAAAAGACAGACCTGAGGATCAATGGAACGGATTGGAGGGTGCAGAAACAACTCCAAACACACTCAAATACCTCATCTTCAACAAAGGAGCCAAACACCCTCACTGGAATAAAGATAGCCTCTTTAACAAATGGTGCTGGAAAAATTGGCTTGCCAAATGCCAAAAACTAAAACTAGTTCCAAGTCTCTCACCATGTACTAAACTAAAATCAAAGTGGATCAAAGATCTAAACATTAAAACAGAAACACTAAATCTACTGGAGAATAAAATAGGAAGAACCCTCGAAGACATAGGGGTAGGGAAAAAATTTATGAACATAACCCAAACAGCATAGGAAACAACATGAAGAATCAGTGCTTGGGACCACATGCTATTAAAAAGCTTTTGCACAGCAAAAGAAATCACCAATAGAGCAGGGTGAAAACTCACAGACTGGGAAAAATTTTTTTACTAGCTATCCATCAGACAAAGGTCTAACATCTAGAATATATAAAGAACTCAAAAAAATTAAACCTTGCAAATTCAAAGACCCAATCCAAAAATGGGCATCTGAAATGAATAAACAGTTCTCAGATGAAGAAATTAAAAAGGCAAATAAATATATGAAAAAGTGTTCAACATCACTAGTCATTCGAGAGATGCAAATCAAAACAACATTAAGATTCCATCTCACTCCAGAAAGAACCGCGTTTATGAAAAAATCAACCAACAACAAATGCTGGCGGGGCTGTGGGGAAAAAGGAACACTCCTCCATTGTTGCTGGGAATGTAGACTGGTCCAGCCACTATGGAAATCAATATGGAGATTCCTTAAACAACTAGAACTAGAGGTTCCATTTGATCCAGCTATCCCTCTACTGGGGATCTTCCCAGAAGAACTGGAATCCTCATACCACAGGGATATATGCACAACCATGTTTATAGCAACACAATTTGTAATAGCTAAGTCTTGGAAACAGCCTAAATGCCCAACAACCAATGAATGGCTAAAGAAAATGTGGTTTTTCTACACCATGGAGTACTACACTGTCATAAAAAAGGATAAACTAGAGTCATTTGTATGTAAATGGATGTTCCTTGAGAACACACTATTAAGTGAAATAAATCGGACACCATGAGTACACATCGAATTGTTTCTCTGATATGAGAAACCATGGATGTAAAAAAGGACGAAGAGGTGTAATAGATATAATCTAAAAGGAAGATAATATTCAAAGGAGAGGAGCATTGGATAGAGGGGAGAAGCGGGAAGGGAAAAGAGGGATAGAAGAAGGAAAGGGAATTCATGGAGAAATGTGAATGAACCTGCTGTAAATAGGGATGAAGGGAATAGAGGGGAGGGGTGGGGAAGACGGGGAGAACCAAGATGCATCATGTACAGGTAGAAAATAAATGTGGTGAATGTAACCATTATATGTACATTGTACCAATACATGTTCTCGGTTAAAAAAAAAAAGTGTACTATTAAAATAAAATTTAAAAAAAGAAAAAGAAAAATAGATAAATAACTAAATAAATAACCCAACTGCCAAATAAATAACCCAATGATGCATCTTAAGATCTTAGAAAAACAGGAATAATCTGAATTCAAAATAAGGAAAGAAATTATAAATATCAGAGCAGAAATCAATGAAGTTGAGATTTAAAAAAGACAAAGGATCAATGAATCAAAGACTTGTGTTTTGTTTTGCTCTTGATACAGGTTTTTGCCGTGTAGTCCATGTAGCCCAGGCTGGACTCAAACTTATGGCAAACCTCCTGCCTCACTCTCCCAAGTGCTGGGATTACAAATATGTATCACCATGCCTAGCAAAGAGTTAATTTTTTGAAAGGACAAATAAGATCCATAAACCTTAAGTCAAACTTACCAAAAAAAAAAAATGGAAAGAAAAGACTCATCTCAATGCAATTAGAAAAACAAACAAGGAAATTGCAACACCACTGAAATTCAGAGGATTATAAGAAACTGTTTTGAAAACTTATATCCCAATAAATTGGAGACATATGACATATATCATACCAAAGTTGAGCCATGAATACAAGAATATACAATGAAATTGAAGCAGTAATAAAAAATCTTTTCTGATTAAAAAAATCTCAGGACCTTATCAATTCACTGCTTAATTTTACCACAATTTCAAAGAAAAAGTAATGGCAAGGTTCCTTGAACTCTTCCATGAAATTGAAAGGGACAGAACACTGCCAAACTCATTTCATAAAGCCAACAAAACCCTAATATCAAAATCGAACAAAGACTAAAAAAAAAAGAAAAAAGAAAGAAGGAAAAGAAAACTACAGGGTAATATTTTTTTAAAATGAAAATAGGCACAAAATTCCTTAATAGCTTACTTGTACACAGAATGCAACAAATCATTAAAAATATCATACATCATGACCAAGTCAGCTTCATCCCAGGGAGGCAAGGCCAGTAACACACACATAAATAAATACTCATAACACATCACATACTAGTACATAGAATTGATGAGAGAAATCACATAATCATCTCAACAGATGTAGAAAAAAGTCTGACAAAATTTTACACCCTTTCATGATTTGAAACCTGACAAAAATAAGTATAGAAGCACATTACCTCAAACCAATAAAAGCCATTTGTAAGATACCCACTGACAAACTAAATGGGGAAAAGCTGAAAAAAAAAAATGGGAAAAAGCTGAAAGCATTTCCTGTAAAATTAGGAACAAGATAGGGTTGTTGATTCTCACCACTCCTCTTCAACCTAGTACTGAAAATGTCAGCTGGAGCAATCAGAGAAGAGAAAGAAAAAGGATTGGAATAGGAAAGGAAGAAGTCAACAATGTATATGTGGAAATAATGTTATTCTTTACAGAGAAGACCTCAAAAAAATCAACCAGAAGATTCTTAGAGCTAATAAACAAATTCAGCAAAGTGGCAGGGGATACAAAATGAATGCAGAGATAGCAATAGCACTCCTGTACACCAATAGTTAACTTACTGAGAAAGACATCAGGAAAATGACCATATTCACAATTGCTTCAAAAAATAAATATGTAGAAATCAACCTAAGGGGGTGAAAGACCTCTATATTGAAAACTATATTACTCTAGAAAGTGACTGAAGAGGAAAACAGAACTGTGCTAAATGAATCTACCAGGAATTTGTTATTCAAATTGACACAATTAACTATCACAATCCACTCCTTGTCAACTTGATAGCTAGACACATTTCCTTAAATCATATTTAGTCTCCAGATACAACAGTAATTTCATAATTATGCCTAAATGATACACTATCTTGTGTACAAATAGAAGCTAACTACTTCCCCTGAGAACAGAAGGCCAAGTTTTTCTTTTGGTGATGTTTACCCTTGTATTTCATAATTTAAACATTATAACATAGGGTTAACAATACTTAAAAACCAATATTAAATATATCAACATTATGCTACAAAGGAAAAAATAAAGATAACTGATTAATATATGCACATATATGCACAAACATATTAATAAAATAGGAGAGAACAATTACAATTACAGTCCTTGTTTCTGTCACTGGTCATGTGGCCATAGCAGGCATTTATAACTACCTTCTGCTACCCATTCTTTGTTCCCTCGACCTTCATCAACCACCACAGCAGGTCTTGGTTCTTTCTCTGGTGGGGGTGCATAACACATGCCTGGATTATGTTGTTGTAGTTTCCCAATGACTAAATAACAATGCATGGTAATACTGGGAGGCACACTAAGGGATTTCCTACACTCCAAATACATCTTCCTTTCCTTCATTGTGGTACAATAATTCAATTTCCCCTTGATAGTCTGGATCAGTCACCCCTGCCAATACCATAACTCTCTTTTAAGCTTGTTTATTCAGAGGCATGAGGAGCCCAAAATAACCAGGGGTAAATTTTATCTTTCAGTTCAATGGACTCATTGAGCTTCCTGGCACAAACCGTCCCTGTTCTGGAACTAAGACTTATAGGCCAGCAGAGCATAAGGTCTTGGGAACTAGAAGCAGAAATTTTGCTATTGAGTCACTAGGGGCAATGGTGAACGGTACCATTCTCACTTCCACCCCTTGATTCCTGGACTCATGGTGGAAAGAGCCACATTTTGGTACCAGAAGATAGACACTCCTCAAAAGAAGAAACACAAATGGCTAATAATTATATGAAAAAATATTCACCATCTTTAGCAATTAGGGAAATGCAAATCAAAACAACTAAGATGCCATTTTTCTCTAGTAAAAATGGCTCTGATAAAGAATACGAAAAACAACAAACGCTGGCAAGTGTGTTTGTCTGCGTGTGGCCCTTCTACATTGTTGGTGTGAATGTAAACTATTAAAACTAATATGGAAAATAAGATCGAGATTCCTCAAAAAAACTAAAAATAGTAATTCCTCTTCTTTTTATTTTCCTGAAAGAGTTAATGATATCATACGACACAACACATACTGGCATGTGTCACCCCACCAGGAGAACCAGCATCTGTTAAGATACATACATACCCATAGTCCTTCTAGCACAGTTCATAACTGACAAATTATGAAGCAGCCTAAGGCCTAAGTGTTCAACAACTGATGAATGGATACAGAAAATGTGGTTCATTTACCTAATGGAGTATTATTCAGCCATAAAGAAAGATAATTAGTAGGAAAAACAAATGGAACTTGAGACAATAACTTTAAGTGAACCAAGATAAAACCCTAAGTATATTTTTTGGGGGGGAGGAGGGGTTCTGGGGATTGAACTCAGGGCCTTGTGCTTGCTAGGCAAGTGCTCTACCACTTGAGCTAAATCCCCAATCCCCAAACCCAAAATCTAAATAAAGAAAAAAAGGAGAGATGGTATGAAATAGGGACATAGACTTTTTAAAGATGAGGTAGGGAGAGAGGCAGAGGATGGAAAAAAAAGGAAAGATGTAAAAAATGATCAATCTTCCAGGGAAATAGTGAGACATTGTTTTGTTAGAGTTATGTTCCAGAAATTGACTCAGAAAAAAAGTGAATCTGGCTGCCAAAATCCTTACATTTGCGGGAATCCATGTTGTAGTAGGGAGAAAGACATGTTAAAGCAGGAGAAGCATCATCGGCAAAGTTAATTTTTATGCCTCGATTTTGAACCATTATGTTTGGAGACAGAAATAGCTATGATTTGTACATCACTTCTAATGAAAGTCTGGAATGACTTTTCTCTGTGACTTATGAAAGAAGTAAAATAATGGATGGCTAGGAGTCTCACTAATCCTTGCAAAAGGGATTCCATTTTGGCTATTTTTCAGGGGAAGCACTCAAAAGAAAATGCAGTGAGTACTGAGTATCAGCATGCAGGGTGCTCTAAGAAACTTGACTTCCTTATAAACAGTACCTAGACAAGAAGATATTGGCAAGACCACTGGGCTACCTATTCTCTTTTACCCATTCCCTAAAATTATGAAGGTGCAAACAGAGGCCTACAGAACCTATTTTCCCCCTGTATGTGTGCATGTGGCGACTGGGGTAGGGGTGACACAGGTTCTCCTATTCCAACCCTTTCTGGGGAGGCACGACTGTGACTCAGCCAGGTGGCTTGAGTCTGTGTCTATTTACACTTGTCATGTTTATTTCCTCGGAACTGGACTCTATCCTGGTTCCTCTGTGTCCTATTTTCAAAAAGAATTCCTGGAATGACTCAGCTCTTCAGTGTACTTTATTCCCGTAAGTTCTCTCTACTTGACCCATGAGTAGCCTGTATCTGCTTGGGTTTCTTCAGAAACTGTTACTTTCTATTGTCCCCTCTTTTCCATTACAACTTTAACTCCCGTTTAGCCCACTTATTCATACTAACTCTACTCCAGCCTCCTTGAAAGAGTACTTGACCCTAGTTCCAGCTTTATCGACAGTAGAGCACAGCAGTCTATCATCCTGCTGGCACTATCTGACTATTTTGTGGCTTGTGTAATAAAGGAGTAAGACCTGCAGTATGTCTGGAGCATATGGCTGGACCTATAAACTTAATTTCCTTTAAAGTGCTTCTACCCAGAAGCCTCTGCTTTCCCAAAATTATTAATTATGGATTCCAGCTATCAAAACAAGTATTTCCAAACAGTATACTATCACATAACAAACAGGAAATGATAACTAAAATAATTTAATTTTATAAGTAGTTTATGGTGTATTATGAGAGAATAGTAATTTTTTTTTGGTTGGGGGGGTGAGACAGGGACTCACAATGTAGCCCAGGCTGGCCTCAAACTCACTATTATCCTCCTACCTCAGCCTGCCAAATATTGGAATTCCAAGCATGCACTGCCATATCTGGTTCTCTTGAGAACAAAGACATTTTCCAAGGTATTGTGATTATTTGCTTTACAGAACTCTTTCAGCAAAAATCAAAATAGCCAAGATGAAAATGTTGCTATCAGTATAACTCACTCATCATTTGAATTTGGTTAAGAAATTGCTGAAAAACAGTACATAATATGTAACAGATTTTCATAAATTAAACATTTATCATGGTATCTTGAAAAGTACAGGGACTCAGTAGATACCTAGATCTTAGAGAGACTGAAATTTTATTTTATTTATTTATTTTTATTTTTATTTTTTTTATTTTTTGGTGCTGGGGATCGAACTCAGGCCCTGTGCTTGCCGGGCAAGCACTCTAATCACTGAGCTAAATCCCCAAGAGACTGAAATTTTAGATGGCTACTTATAAGCTGTATCACATTGCATACCTCATTTGACTTCTCTGAGACTTGTTTTGTCTAATCTGTGATACTGAGAATTAGTATCTATCCTCTCATTTAAAAGCTTGATAGGGAAAAATACATGAGTACACTTAGCACGATGCTGGTCACACTAGGTGTCCAAAAAGCAATAATTACTTTCTACTCTTTTTTCAAAACTACACATGGTAAGCTATATAAACGTGAGCCTATCCTGGCAAATTTCTGTTGTATTCTTCTTCTTTGTATTTCCTGAAGTGTAACTCTCAGAAGTTATATGTAATAATATTATTAAAATGACATCAAAGATTCTGGTATCTACAAGACCAACAAATGTTAGAATATACTTATGAATAAAACTATTTGAATAAATGGCTAGCTAACCAATGATGAAACTAATCCTTAATGCCTTTTAACGAGAGAGAAAAAGTTAATGAATGAAGCTAATATTATCCCATTTAGATTTTCTTTTAAATGTATTTATTTTGTAATCTCCAATGCCTTTCTCCTTTTTTTTTTTTTTTTTTTTTTTTTTTATTTCCAATTCCTTTTTTCTTTTTTTTTTTTTTTTTTTTTTTTTTGGTTCCA